>JAVCKW010096598.1:0-13597 GCA_034780715.1 Peltospira delicata | reverse complement strand
CACACACACACACACACAGAGAGAGAGAGAGAGAGAGAGAGAGAGAGAGAGAGAGAGAGAGAGAGAGAGAGAGGGGGTTTCTTATGTTTTAAAAGTTTAAACATTTTACAACACTGAGTAAATCAGACTACTTAATTAGTGTCTAGTGCCAGTAGTACTCTGCTTTATGCATAGGCCATACATATGGAAACAAAATAAAGGACACTACACAAAGAAAACAATCACAAAAAACATAAATAAATAAATAAATAAATAAATAAATAAATAAATAAATAAATAAATAGATGGGGGAAAATATTTTAACTGAATTGCACATAATTACTTAGACACAGCAAAAAGGAAAACTATCCACAAATAAAGACGACGGCTTACCTTTACTGTATGTTCATGGCTGATATTTTAACGCAATAAGGGCTATACTATTGTAATAACGTCATATCATTGTATGCAGATTTGAAAGGTTACGTTGCAAATCACGTGATCACAGTAATCTTTGTTACTCTAACTTTAGATTCCGTTCACGTTACCGGATATTTTGATTCTGTCTGCTCAAATCCCCTCTTACAATTCCGTGCATGTTTTTCTTAATATAAAATTACTTATATCTGATTATATAAAATCTACTGATGTCGAAAGAATATACATTATTTAAGTTTCAAAACATCTTGTGATTCAGTTTTCAAAACCTATATTTTACAGATTTTAAAACAAGTATAATTATTTTGATATAGAACTTTTGTTTAGGACTTACGATCTGTAATTTAAAAAACGTTTGCATATTACCGTAGTTGATCACTACTGATGCCTTAAATACTACATTGTTGGTAATTTAAGGGCTCCACATATACGATTTTATAAGAAAGAAAAAAAACGATACCACATTTCCTGTGGTCTCCTAATTTTCCAGAAACCTGGCGGATCTAGAAATTCCATTTCGGGGCGGGGAATAGAAAACGGTACTGAATGCAAAGGGAACTTTAAATAAGGAGTTTTGGAGGGTGGTTAATTTAATTTATTTAATTGATTATTAATATGTTCAGTTATATAAACAATGTATTCTTTTAAATTGATCAGCGATGTTTTAAAACAGTAGCCAATAATAAAAAAATTTAACAATATATGTATATTGATAAAGAATCATTTGTAGGCAGACACATGTCCCTAAATACAATAAAGACATAAACATTAACACTAATTAATAGAAAAACGACATACCTGTGTGTTCATGATTGATACTGTAACGGCTATAGTATGTTGTGATGACGTCATATCATTGTAAAGGTTTTTAGAATTACCGTATAAATCACGTGAATTTTGGGGATCACGTGATTTGCGCAAATCTGTAGTACTTATCATAAATCAACTGGCACAGGTATATTATCTACCATACAGCTATGGATATAATTATAACTGCAAACAAATTCACTGAAATAAGATTTTAAAAGAAGGAAATGCTTGAATAAATTATTCCTTTAGCACATTTTTTCGGGGCAAGGGAAGCCAAAGGGAGGCAAAACTTTAGTCGGGCGAGATGGGTCGGTGGGGATCCATCAAATTAATTGTACACAATTATTACGGCAAATAAAGGGGCCAATGGTGTTGTGTGAATGGAGGCTGAGGTCCCCTGGCCCCCCAGCTACGCCACCCATATCATAGGTTACTTATTCGGATAGGAGCAGGACATAATTCAGAGATAGATCAATCGCTCCTGGTGGATCGTCGTGTATTTCGTGCCTGTTCCAGCCAATGGTAGCCTATGTGCTATCCTGTCCGTGGGATGGTGCATATAACGCGTCCCTTGCTGCTAATCATAGCCAGTGGTAGCCTACGTGCTCTCCTATCTGTGGGATGGTGCATATAACACATCCATTGCTGCTAATCATAGCCAGTGGTAGCCTATGTGCTATCCTGTCCGTGGGATGGTGCATATAAAAGATCCCTTGCTGCTTATCGAATAGAGTAATCGTCCTTCTTTGGGCTATACTAAACCTACAAACTACTGAATAATGAAACAAAATGGAGAAACATGTAACAGAATGATTAAAACAGTATTCTCTTTGAATGAAAACCACCAAAACTTATGCAAACTGATATTTTTAATCACATTAACATTCACATTTGCAAAATATACAGTATGCGACAAAGATTAAAAACCAAAGAAAAACCATACCGATTATTGCACTACTATTAAGAAATGGGCACAACACTGGTTGATAAAATGTTATCTACATTTAACATAATAACTTAATTGTAAATAGATAGGTATATAAATAACAATAGTGTGGGAACCACATAGACTTGTAACATGATATACATACACGTATACAATAAAACAGAAATGCTAACACTGTGAATGGTTCTTACTATAGTGGTACTGATATTTAAGGCAGACAGTTAAGCCATCTTTGAATTAGCACTTAAAACAACATTTATAGGTAATGACAGTTAATTACACACTTATAATGAATACCTGCAACTAACAAACACATTCTAAGATATAAGGAGATATTAAAATGTTGATATACATATTATTACTGTTACTTAACCTATAATGTGCATTTAAACAATTGATTGATAAACAAACCATATTTGTTACTTAACCCATAATATCCATTTAAATAACTGATCTTTATTAAAGAAGTGTCTTCTTCCACCACATTAGTTAAACCACGTTTAAAAGAAAGAAAGAAAACATTCAGAAATCATTTGCGACACAAGTTTGCCAGTCATTTTTAATACATAAATAAAAACGGTTCGATAATCTATTTATAGTTTAGAATTCAATGTTTTACTTAACATCAGACCATAGAAATGAAAAATTACTGATTAAGCTTTAAAACGTTCACTATAAACTGATAATTGGATGTGATCCAAGACCAATGAAGTTAGCCTTTTGGACCTATGGTGGGTATGCCTGAACCTTAGGTGGATATATATGGGCATGTACAAAATCGTCCCTTGCAGTAACCCATATTGAGAATACCAGCCATGAATATTGGGCTGTTATAATATCACAGGTGGTGGAAATGGTGGGGCTAGGGTGTGTGTGTTTGTTGTGTTGTTGTTTTTTGTAGTTTCTTTTTGTAGATTTTTTTTTTTTGGGGGGGGGGTTGTGTGGGGGTTTTTGCCCAAGAATATGACTATCCACACTGGAACCTTTCCAGCTTCCCCCCCCATTATTAAAAATATTCTACTGCCAATTCATATTTCAGAACCAATTGTTATTTTATTTATAATATAATCAAACAAAATAATTATACATTCGTTTTAAAGATATATTAATATATACAAACTCAATATTTAAACAAATTTTTATTTTAATTTTTGCACATTATATTTATAAAAGCTATTTCAGGATTAAACTGAAATATGAGTACAGTAACATTTCAAAATTAATAACCCATATGATGGATAATTAAAAAAAAAAAGAAGATATTCCTTCATACTAGTTTTATTAAAATTTTATTTTATTTTTTTATCTTTGTTTTTTAAATGCTTGATATTTTTATTTTTATTATTACTCTCAAAATATTTAATAAAATAAAATTTCACTATCCATTATATTATATATACACATACATTTTTTAATTAATAAAAAATTCATTACCCGGTAACAGAACTGATATTTAAGTAATAAATGCAAATGGTACGTATCAAAATATCCTAAGGGAACAGTAATCTCAGATCTAGTACATTGCACCTTCCACATTGTTTCATTCCAATAATTTCTTTGTTACTTTGCACCCCTCAAATTGTCACAATGACTCTGAAACTGGTATTTACTGTGTAACAGATTAATAATGTAAACATAGAACATAAATACAATATAGACTAGTTTTTGTAATACAGACTGGTGTCCTTTCTCCTTACATATGTGGGAAAAAGGAAGCAAATATCTCTGAATGAACAAAGTTTTGTTTAAACACATTCAACACGATACACAATATCATAATATAATACATATACAAGCAGTGTGCGATTTTGGTTTGAAAAATTAAGGTGTCATAAGGACTCCCTGTTTACAAATCTTGAGAGTCCACCAACAACCTAGCAAGCCCTACCCATGTGTTAAATTGTCAGTAGACTATTTGTGAATGTTTTATTTTGTGTTTGTGATATATTGTGAATTATTCCAAAATGTGATACAAACATGGCAATATGTTATAAATATGTGTTATTAGTACGATTATTATATCTGCAGTCTCAGCAATATATTAGAAAATCTAATTTTAAAGCCTAATTGCATTTTTTATTATTTATTTTTAAAATAAATTATAGTTGACAGCCACAAAGGGCTGGACAAACTAGAGAGTCCAACATGATATTTGTGAACCTCGGGCTCCCGGGCTCGCATCAAAATCGCACACTGTAAAAAGTATAAACACCACATTCTGATTTCAGTTCATTTAATCTAAACATATATTACACATACATTATAATTCATGAAATATTAGCAAATTTATTAATGAAAACAGAATGTTAATATCGGTTCATTTAATCAAAATATTTAACATAATTATTCTGTATTAATGTAAATCTCAAGACATCAGCAAATTTAGCAATGAAAAAGATGTTATCCGTTAATATCAGTTCATTTAACATATACTGTATTAGTGTAATTCATGAAATATTAATGAATGTACTAACATTAAATCACAGCAAAACATTTAAATGTACTGGTAACTATGAACTATTAACATGGTGATATGCAATTAATTTGTAACCGTTATACTTCAGTGCTCTATGATGAGGAATTAATTATAATTATATTGAAACATGTAAGCCATTTATTTCTTAATTTTGACATTCCAACATGGTCACATGTTTCATGTCTCTAATTACAAACTCTCATGTTTATAGTTCCCATATTTTATTATTTGTTTTATTCATTCCATCCAATCTCACACAAAACAAATCACAAACACAAAATAACTTCCACATATATTTACACCCAAATAATGAAAGTATAGTGGGGCTAAAATTAATTTCGTTTACAATGCGATATGGTGCAGGCTCAGTCTGTTATGAATTTTTGATATGTTCACAAACAAAAAATAAATAATAATAATAATAAATTTAAAAAAAGAAAAAAGAGAGAAAAAAGAGAAAAAGAGTAGGAATGCTTTGACAATATACCTAAAACATATTTGATAATGGATACATGGTATCAAAATTTGCTTAAAAACACCCAAGGTATATAGAAAAGAAATCCACTAGGCATATACTGATTTGATATTTAACAAAAATATATTTATATCAATATATTAGATCACAAAGGCAAGATACTGACTGAAAAAAGTTCACAAAAGTAATTACCGGTAACAGCAAAAATAAAATGCTCATCCAAATATTTTTAATTATTTCAAATGTTTGTTGTTTTGAGGCAAATAAAACATAGCACCAATGGTAAAATATATGCTTCCTAGAGATCAAACAATGCCAGTTGTTGAAATTTAACACATCAAAAATAACCTGTATCACTTTCTTATCAAAGAATAAAATCATGCATATGTAACTTGAATCCAATATACACATAGCCAGTAGCTTAAAATATAATCAATCACAAACCATATTCAACACAAATCTGTATTTCAAATGCACAACAATCTTGTAAGCATAACAAACAAAACAACAAATTAATTAGCACAAAATATACAAACCACAGGCTTATAAGAATAAAAGTTTCTTTAAAGAAAATTTAAGGGAACAAAAGATTATGCCATACATGATTCATAACAGACATGACAACAAAATTCTTAATCAATGATATAAGCAACATGGATATATAATTATATATGTACAACAATAATATTTATCAATACATACAGTGTAACCTCAATGTACTGCTAAGTTTTGTACACAAACAATGATGGCATTAAATCTAGTTGGTAATGTAATATGATTGCCTTGCATCATTTGTTTTGAAAATAGTATGTACATCTGCCAGATTATCACCTATAACTGAATGTAACTTTACCCTGTCTATGAACCATCTTAAAAGTGTTTGTATCAATAATTGTTTTAAGCATATCTGCCCAAGAAGTTGCTTAATTAAGATGCAAAAATCAGCTGTAGTATAAATCTGTATTGGACAGAACTCTTTCATAAAGACAAATGATGTGCCCAGAATAGACATGCTTAACAGTTCTTTGATGGCAGTATGATAAAAACCACCCACACCCACATAACGAGGGGATTTTTGGTGGTAAAACTGAGAAAGATATAATAGCTAAAATATATTTAAACACAAATATACTTGGCTGGTGGTAGATAGCAAAATAGGAATAAATTGAGACTAACTGAACAGACATGCAGGGTGCAATTATGTCTCATATAATACAAGTTGTAAATAAATTTTCTATTCTTATATTTGCTAATCACTATTTTAAAAACCAAATATACCCTGAAATGTAGTTGGTACTTAATGAAGTTGATGATGGGCAAAATGGTGGTCTTTTTGATATCATTAAAATGAGGTTACACTGTATGTATGTGTAAAAGTATGGTGTACTTTAATGTTCTATTAACTACACCAACAAACATTACAGAAATATTGACAAAGGTGGGATATGAGGTAGGCAACTTAAAAAACCAAAAATAACATAATGAAAAATTAATCCGCCTACAACTATGGTATTACTCAATGCAGGCTAAACTAAAATACACACTACTGGTAACATAAACAACTCATTTTTAGTTCACTACCGTAATTAAAATATGCTGACAATAATTTTATGATAAATACGTCCCTCTGTATTTTTGTAATTTTCTATCATTTTTGTTGTGAATGGGAAACATGCTGCATTTAATAAATATTGCCTAAGTTTCTATGTTGTACATTTTCCACCTTAAAATTATAGTAAAGTAATATGAATGCAAAAGAATGTGGTTTTATATCACAAATAACTTGTTTTTGGTAAATCAAAGCACCAATATGCAACCTCAGTGCAAATGTTGTTCTACTTAAAAAGACTTAGATTATTAGTTATAATTACAAAAGATAAAAGCTTTTTAAACATTTCTTTTATTTCTTCTTTTAAAAAAATTATTACAACAATTATTCACATTTGAAAATACTTGAAACTTATTTTTCTTGTTTTCATTTAATATCAATTAAATGATTTTTATTTTTATTTTTGTTTTTAAATAATTTTAGTCTTCGCTTAAAATAAATTTGTTTTAATATATTTTTTTAGATTAAAATATGTATACTCCAAATGTATATTATAAAGTAAAATATATATATGTATACATTTTTATTTTTATTTTTAAAACAATCATAAATTTACCATAAAAAGTGACATGATTGTCATAAAATTTCTTAAATATCAAAATGTGTAGAATTTTTTAAGTAAAAAAAAAGAACATCAAAAATGCTTTAATCAAGAATTAAGTGTTCTGACATAATTACTTCATAGACATTAATAGTAATCTAATAAACAACTCGTGTATGTAATTTTATCCAAAAAAAAAGAATATCGAAATTCTGTGATATAAATTTCAGTGTTTTAACATAATTACTCCATGAACACTAGTACTAATCCATGAAACTTGTGTACATAATTTCATCAAAAGATAATATATCCAAATTTTGTGATCAATATAAATGTCGGTGTTTGACATAATTACTCAGTGAACACTATCAGCAAGCCAGGAGAGAGACACTGTGAGACATATTTACGCAGAAAGACATACGGCAAAATGACCACCTCTCAATCAACAGCACCCACCACCTTCAGCCTCCCCCTCCAGTAGATGGACAGTCTCTCTCGGTCTCGTGAAGCCGTACTTCACACCATCCCACCCATCCTCCACCTTGATAATGCCGTCCTCGATGTGCTGGTAAATCTCTTTTGCAATGGAAGAAAACGCCTCCTCGATGTTTTGACCGGACCTGGCTGATGTTTCCATAAATTTGTGGCCATGAATCTCTGCAAATCGTCTGCCCTCCCTGGCGGTCACTTGTCGTTCCTCCTCGCGGTCACATTTGTGTCCGAGCACGAGATATACAGCGTGGTGGGGGTCGATGTGGCTCTTGGCCTCTTCCAGCCAGTCTTTAATGTTCTCATAACTGGTCCGCTTCGTTATGTCGTAAACCAACATCACGCCAACAGAATTACGGTAATATGATCTCGTAATAGACCTGAAAATCAAAAGATAACATTATCATATTTCAAAGTCTGGTGTATACCGCATATCGCTGTGTATTAGCCGACTTTGTGATCCTAAAAGTATCAAGTCAAAGGCTGGGGTCGGCTTATCTAAGGAGTCAACATTTTGTTGGACATATGAAGTTGGAAAAGTGATGCCACAGCTCATCTTGATCTCTTTGTTATTGTTGTGCTCTACATTTCCGCTTTCATAAATCTTTAATATTGCATTTTAACACACGCTATTACAAGTAATATATTAAAATCATTTATATATGTTGATCTTTAATAAATGTTGGTGTTTAAAATTTATTAATTAATATCTGTCTGTTTAAACAACAACAAATGGTGACCTATCAAAACAACTTCAGAACACTCGCAGGTCACGTGGTATTACAAAACTGCTTACTAGACCGGTGAACACCAGTTACATTTGTTTGTTTGTTGGCTTGGGATTAATCGACACGGGTGGTTAGGTGTGATAGAGTATAGCTGACTAGTAAAGAAACGACACGTTTTCTAAAATGAAAAGACCAATTACTGAACTAGTCACGAACTAGTCACTGTTTATAATGGGTGGCTGCAACCAAGAATGTTACGAGAAATAAATTAACCGGACACCGTTCCTATAAATAGAAAGCAGCTACTGTGACATTCGAAAGCAGATGTATTTTGTCAGTGTGTAAACCACACAGTCATTTGACTTGGTTAGATTTTTAATATTTAACTACTAATAAAGATACATATTCTTTTAATACTCTACACGTTTCTATAATTAATTAAAATCGGATAATTACGATATATAGGAAAATAAAGGATGAACATGAAACTTGAATATGCAATCGAATTGCTTGAATCATTTAATGTTTATAACTTTATTTTAAGTCTGCAACGTTACATTAATTTTAAGGTCGAGTTCAGGTAGAAGACACTTGTAACTAAATCAAAAGAAGGGGGTCGGATTATACACAAGGTCTATAATTTTAAAGCCGATTTGGAGGGTGAAACTAGGGGGTCGGCTAATACACAGCGATATACGGTATGTACAGCAATGAGCATTGCTGAAGCAAACTTGAAATTATTGTTTTTATTTCTTCTGAAACAGTCTCTTTGAGTCTTTTATCAGGTGCATACTTTGAAACCTCTGAATAAACGACTATAAAGTATTTCGAGAACTTACGATAATACATTATATATTTAACCTTCTGACTACTGTAGGCGAGATATCTCGCCCAATGTCGTGAACATTTGCCATTGTTTGCCGAAACATAGTGTGTGCCTTTAATCCGAGTTTCCCGCCATTTTTCACCCAGAAATATCTAGTGCGCATTCCCAAACAACAGGAAATAGATCTCAGTGTTTGGTGGCATGGTTTGTTTCATTTTTCTTTCAAAATTATTTAGACATTTTGAGTTAAAAACACGATTTTCTTTGGGGATTTTCGTTTGCCAGTAATGGCGGAACGTCATGATCTCTGTGAGGAATTGATAGCTGATTTAATCAGGTAATTTGATGGTAAATTTGATTGTTTTATGCACATTGAAAATTGTGAAATGGTCAACGAAAGATCGAAGTTGTTTACAGAAAAAGTTTGGAGTCAACAGAGTACATGGATTTTTAATAATGGATGATTTTCCGGACACCTCGATTCTAATGTACGTAAGTAAAGCCGACTTCATTGAATTTTAAAGCAATTTTGAAAGTTTTTAATAGACATAAAATGTAACTAAAACATGATTTTTTTTTTTGAAAATACATTGTACCAATTCCTGTATGAACATTATTTTATGTTTTTATATAATTTTTTAATCAGTAAATAAGCGAAAACGTTGTATTTGCATACCCACTAACACCATTTTTCACAAAAAATAATTCAGTAGTCAGAAGGTTAATGCAATATATTATATATATAAATATAAAATGCTGTTATTTCGTTCTCTTCTTTTTTGTCTTTTTTGTGTGGAAATTTCATTATTGTTATATGTATGTACTATGCAAGTTTGTATTTTGTTTATTACCTAAATCTGCTGTGGATAAGTAAATAGCAATTTAATTAAATAACTAGACGTAGACTCTTCATGCATAAGAGCATTATAATTTATTGGTTTAGGTTTAAATTATGATTAATCTGATTTTTAAATGTGCATATTACTAGATTTACATGCATCTGTTATCACATCTTTTCAACTACAAAGGTGTTATCATCACTGTTACCTAATACAGAGGTCTGTTGCATAATGTCTGGTGATTGCAATTTAGGGGAACCATATTGAATAAATTACATAGCTCTCCTGACTACAATAACCCAGTACACAGTCACATGACAGTGTATTACCTAAAACGCTCTTGACCTGCAGTGTCCCATAATTGAAGTTTAACACGTACTCCTGGCTTGACTTCAATCAGTCGGGCGTAAAAATCTACACCCACAGTTGGATCACACTGATCATCAAATTTGCCATCAGTAAAATAACGCAGTATCGATGACTTTCCAACTGTACTATCACCTATTAAGATCAGTCGAAACTGGTATTCAAATATAGGTTCTACCATAGTAAAGCTGAATGATTTGGTGAAAAAAAAATCCACCAAACTGATCCTCTTTACGTACGGTGTTTTGTCCTTTTCTTTTATAAATACGTTTTTACAACTTTCGTTCGATAATCTGTCATAAGGGTAACTTCCTGTTTTGATTTACCGAACATTTATAAAAGCTTATTTCTTATTGGATACGTAGAATCTGTTCAGCCAATGGGGGTTAATAATACAATTGTAGATCAGACGACAAAACAGACTTTCATCTCAGATAGGCTGGTATAGGCCTGTGTCACCTACTGCATAGCACCAGGGACACGAATATCACGTGCATTCGGTGAAAAGAACTAACAGTCATAGGCACCGTTCATACGTTTTCACGGGGAAAATGCTTTTATAATGATTTGTTATTCTGTAAGCGCGCACTTAGAATAGTGACCTAACGAGATGTTTTGACATTATTGAGAGAAATGTTTTATTTAATCATGCACCCAACCCATTATATTTACTGTCACACAAACATAATTATGGTTAAGGACCATTACCATAGTGCGAAGCAAATCCCACTGCCACCATGTGAGTTATCCCTTTCAATTAGCAGCAAGAGAGCTTTGGTATGCACCCCCATATCCCACAGATGATAGCACAAAACACCTACCAAGATTTTTGTTACACCAGTTGTGGAGCACTGGCTAGAACATGAAATAGCGCAATGGGTTGACAAGGTGGGATTGATCCGACAACCTTCTACATCATGAGCTGACATTCAAAGAAAACATTTAAAAACTAACCCACCAAATGTGCAAACACATCCACAAATATATCTTTTATGTGCATTTATCTACAAGGAGCGGTATGTAACTCAAGAGATAGAGCATTTGCTTATAGTGCGGTAGGGAGTCAGATGAAGCCAACATGGTTATCTGTCTCGTTCCAGCCAGTGCTCCACAACTGATGTTACAAAGGCCTAGGTATTTAATAACGTGGACTGATGCATAAAAGAGTACCCATATGGCGGCAATGGGTTTCCATTCTGACTCAAACTTGTCCTTAATGATATGTCTGATGCCAGATAACTGTGAATTAAATGTGTTGAGCACATTAGTAAATAAAACATTTATCTTTTTTTCACTTATAATCAGTTTAATAGTATATTTATAACAAGCCTTGTGTATTCATAAATCCTAACACTGAAATTATTTTAATACATAAATAGAAAAATTCACATTCAGAAAAAAAAGAGGAAAATAGGGGAAAAGAATTAACTTTTTATAAAGGTTGTGTGATACACAACACTCATTTGATATTACAAATTAACGTTTAGTACAATGCAACATCAATACATACCATAATAAGCATCAGCTGTCACTGACAGTGGTTACCAACATTTAAAATATTACATGACACACATTACTTGGAACAACAACATTACCAGACTGATACACTTTCAAAAATGAATTGACTATGGACAAGTATACATTTTTAAAACAAATTTTTTAAATAACTACTGAGATAATACACCTCTTAATTATTAAAATATTTATTTGTTTCATATTTAGCTGTCTAGTAATCTTCCTTTAATATGTTATAAAATCTTGAAAATTAATCTTGTATTACAGTTCAGTGACCTATATATATATACAGATAACCTGTATTATACAGCAACTGTTGAGTTAGAAAACACTGATAAATCTAGATTGTAAATTCTATATTAAATGACACTTTACAACTCCAAAGAACACATTTAATCGTCTTTTGTGTATTGCCTGAAGGTGTACATGTTACTATATTTTAAATAATGTCATTTAGGATGAAGAGTATGCTTAAGTCGGATATTCAGAGTGATGCTTCTGCAGCTGATAATGATGGTGATAATGATGAGACAGAAATAGAGGAGCCACATGGTGTGATGCAGAAATGTTTTCACAGAATTTGTAACAGGTCAGCATAGAATATTTTGTATAGAAAGAAATGGTTAGCAGTTGCGAAAATGTGTAGAGTATTTCGTTCACAGTAACAGCAGTTTAATGCAAAATTGATTTGCATGTGAGCTAGAATGGCTAGTAAACTGTGATACGAACCCCCCAATATTATTTGCTGGTCAGTAATTGTGGTGCTAGTGAAACTTGATTAGCAAATAGTTTTAAATGGTTCAAAACTGAGTACCAATCTTTGAAAGTGGTATAGCAAGTTGCGACTAGAATCTACATAGGAAACACTGATAGTTTTAATGTTCTCAATGTAAAGCATTCCATTACACATCTAATGTGTTTCAACATGAATGATTAATTACCTATTAGTTTGTACAGTTAATAACAGCATGAAGTTTAATAATAAAGTGAAATCCTAAACATGTATAGTTGAATTTTTAAAAGAAATTTTAGGTCATTAATAATTTATGAGAAATTTACAGTAAATTGAGAAATTTAGAAAATGCTTTTTATCACTGAACATTTTCAGTAATTATGTGTGGCTTTAAATGTTATATTATCTAACATGAAGCATTTTTTCTTTCTTTAAAAAAATTTAAAATAAATATTTTTGTGGAAGCATATAAATTATATATTTATTAAAAATATGTTATTTTTGTGGAAGCATATATTTATTACAAATATTATTTTTGATAAGGCATATAATTATTATATTTATTAAATATGTAATTTTTGTTTTATTCAGAGATTTCCTAAAGGCTTTATTTCTGGGACAGTTCTTATCATTGTTACTATGCGGCACTGGCATCTTTACAGGTCTTCTTGCCCAGGAGGGAGTGCACACACCAGCAGGTTAGATATTTAATTACTGGTTTTAGAAAATAAAACTAGTTTTTGCTAATTAGTAGTTATATGAGAGAGAGAGAGAGAGAGAGAGAGAGAGAGAGAGAGAGAGAGAGAGAGAGAGAGAGAGAGAGAGAG
>JAVCKW010095487.1:0-13689 GCA_034780715.1 Peltospira delicata | reverse complement strand
AATTTTGATCGTTTTTAAATGATATAAAATGTAACCTAAACATGAATTTTTTTCGAAAATACTTCGTACCAATTCACATACGAACATTAATTTATGTTTTTATCTAATTTTTTATTCAGTAAATAAGCGAAAATGTTGTATTTGCATACCCACTAACACCGTTTTTCACAAAAAATAATTCAGTAGTCAGAAGGTTAATTGCCTTAATGCTTACAGTGACTAATACTTATTTTACTTCTCAGGGTACCTTTTTGGGTAAACAAAAAAAGCTAAACCAACAATTCTAGTTTTGAGATCCTTTAAGATCACCGCAAGCATACAAAATACACAAACAGGGGTATCCTAAATAAAGTGAAATTATTTTGAAAGGTTAATAATCAGTGTTTTAAATTAAAACATGTCTTAAGTATTTGTCTCAATGTTTACATCCAGCAATTTGTCTGAACTGTTAGTAGCTATGCTTCACATCCTGCATAAATTTTTGTGGTGCCCTCTGGCACTATTAAACAGTTTTTGTACAGGGCATTGAGATACCTTTTCTACTGAAATCATCTTGCCATGCAGCTCGGTCCTGTGCAGATGCTGAATACACTTGGTGGCTTCCTCCGAAGATGACATGGTCACAAAACCATAGCAACGAGAACCAGGACTGCGGGCATTGGTCACAACCTTGGCTCCAACCACCTTTAAAAAGTGTTGTAATTACTAGTGGTACTACACTAATATATAACATTATTATCTTTTATTTATGCCAATAAAATATAGAGGTATTCCTGTTGTAAAATTAACTAAGAGTCCTGAGTATACCGTGTTGAACATGAATTTTTAGCACTTTTGGAAACAGACAAATCATCAAGATACACATTGTAACATCCAGTGAATACATTGTTAATTTAATAGTTTACATTAAAAAAAAATTTTTTAAATGATGTGTTGTCTTCCTACTGCAATTAAAAAAAGAAATTCAAAAAAAAAAAAAATTCATCAAATCACTGAATCATGCTAATCCCAGAATTTTTTCTAAGCAGTTATTTAACAGAATTAGTGCACATATAATAACGTCCACTTACTTTTCCGTACTTGGTGAACAAAGACTTGAGATCAGTTGCCCGAGTGTTGGATGACAAGCCACTCACCCACAGGTTACGACTATTCAGGCTCGCTATAAAGGAAGAGGAGTTATAGTGTCATTTAAAAAAAAACCCCAAATCTCCAATAAAGAAAAGACTTACAAAACTATTTTTACATCAATTACATCAGTTTATAATAAGCAAATATATCTGGCAATTTACAATAAATTAAGAGTAATGTAATCAATTTAATTCTATTTACCTTTTGTATCCTTTGGCTTCGCATCTTTAATTGCAACAGCACTGGAAAAAAGAAAGTGTTACAAATTAATCAAGATACTTTAGTATGCTGACCATGAGATAAAATAAATATAATTTGGTATTAAAATGTTTAACAAGCAACAAGATAATAATTTTTATATTCTAAGAGATGTTCTCATTTAAAATAAAAGCAACCCCCGTAACAAAATGTGTTCGTATGTGTATTTTTTAATCTGGTACAATGATCTGCAAGGAAATTTGGTCCACACAACTACTGCACAATGATGGATGTCAAACTTTAAAAATGTAATACTAGAGGAGACCCAAAGCAGGCCAACATAAACAGAAATGATGTTGTAAATTAGAAGTGCATTCGAGTCCACTCCAAGCATCGAAATAAGACATTTTTGTATTCCGTAAGATTTGTAAAATTTCTGGCCATATATAAAATAATAATTGATATTGGATGTCCGAAATGACTGGTTCGCTAGCAGTGCTATACCTACAAAGACACAGGGTTGTACTTTGTTCTTCTTAAAACAAACATAACAGTACCTGAATTATGGTCAGATGCATTATTCTAAAGCAGTGTGTGTAATAAGTGATGATCCTTTAAGACCAGCCTAAATGATTTATAAGCTTTGTCGTCTATTTAATAGTTCTTGATTGCTTGCTTATTTCGATGCACACTATTGCAAAGCCTTACCAAAGCAAATGAGTGTATTTTTTTTTAAATATGCCTGTCCACAAAATGTATTTTTATTTTGACCCAAGGAGACCCAAGGAGAATTTGACTGATATTTCTGTGCTTACCAAGCCATTTGAGATTTGTTCTATAATTGTCAATGAAAGGTAATTAATGTGTCATTAAGTAACCAATACTAAAATTAACATTCAATTGCAAACTAAGGCTTAGTTTACCATTTTCTTTGGATTTGTTTTCTGTTTGATTGGTTTAACACTGAACAGCACCAGTTTCCATACTTAATGAATACAAATATTAACATTACAGATATTTATCACAGGTTGGTTACTTTCAGTACTTCAGTCACATTAACAGGTGGACAGACACGTGGTGTGATACAGAAGAGTACAAGTGTGAATAATGTGCTCATTCTGTTTTCAACTGTATAACAGATTAGATCAAAACCAACCAGTGGTCAGCATTACCAATCCAAGAAGAATGTGTCATGTATTAAAGAAAATTGTTTAATCAGTATATATTCTCTATTATCTTGGTTTATGTAATTATCTTGTGCAGTTTGTATGATACACCAACATAATTTGTGTGTCATTGTCTTTTCAGAAGAAAAACAACAACTAATAAATGAAATAAGTCTAAAAGATATGGAAATTATGTACATGTGTTCAAGACGGAATTAGATCTGTGAATCCAAAACAAAAAGAATCAAACTTGAAACATGAAAAAAAAAAAGAGCCACATCTGAGTTATAAATTTTTCATACATGAATGATAGCTGGGACCTACATTAAAGGGACAATCATGTTTTGTTACAATAGAATTTTCCCAAATTTAACTTTTTTCAACAATAAAATCTTAATTAGACTTTTGAAACAGATCAAATGAAAATTCCTTCAGTTGTGCTTAAATAAGACTAGGTAGAAAACAAGTAGATGGATAACTAATCAAACTAGTAAATTATATAATATTTTTAAAATGTTGTTGCAACATCTAATCTAGTCTTGTTAGCATCTGCTCAATTACACTCAGAAATTGTACTTCAATAATTTAATTCAAGAACTACTGTGAAACAATTAGCACAGGAGATGTGAGGGAGTCTGAAGATGGGATGGAGGAAGCATATCAAGTGAATCACATTAGCTAAGTGTTTGACTGGAAATGTGTATTTCTGTATTTTCAGTGGGAATTTTATGTTTAATATAAAAACACAGAAAACTACCATTAGGGAATTTTTTGGAATTAACTAAATCTTGCATATTATCATCATTTTTGAAAATTTTACATTAACCAATTATTTTTTTTAAACAAGAATTTACAGGGAAACTGAATAATGCATGAAAAGGCAGCAAGCCAACCGAGAGAATGCTTTTGATTTCACATTTACATGGGAGGTAAGCAATCCTTCAAAATCCTTATGTTAGAAAATGCGAGCCATCCTGAACAACAAGACTTCATACAAACCAAACCAACCTCTTGGCAGGTTTTGAATCTTTATCATCCTTTTTGTCATCTTCTTTGCCCTCCAACTTTTTCTCAGTGATGGCTTCAACAGGCTTGGCTTCGGCAGTTGTTTCACCATTTTCTTTCTGCTGGACCACCTTGTCTTCTCCAGAGCCAGTCGTGGCCATGGGCTCAGGCTGCTTCTCTGTAGATTTTTCACCTTGAGTTTCAATCAGATCTGCATCGATTTCACTCACTTGGGTGTCATCAACTCGGACATCAAACGAATCGTCATTGCTATCGGCAAAAAGACTTATTTCTGCAGTATCAGTTTTTGGCGCTGTGACTGCTACTGTTGTAGTCTTCACCAGGGTGCTTGCAGGCTTTGACCGAGGAGATCCTGCTGCTACTGATGTTGATGCCGGTTGTGCAGAAGGCTTTGGAACATTTTCGACATGTTTAGATGGAGCAGCTTCTTTCTTTACAGGCGCTGTTTCTTCTTTCTTCACCAAGGTAGGTGCAGGCTTTTCTTTGGGTGTATCGTGCCCTTCTGCACTGGGTGCAGACTTTGTTCCTACCTCTGTGGGATTGCCACCGTTGTCAGGTGTATCCACTTCTTGTTTGACTCCAGTCTCTTGTTCGACTGGAATGACGGGTGTGACGTTAATACCACTATCTTGAAATGCTAGAGAATATTAGTTATAAAGACAAATTGAAACCAAAGTGGGAAACAAACGTGTTTTAAAAAAAGAAAAAGAAAAAAAAGAAGAATTAAACAATACTATTTAGGATATTACATCCATGAGGAAACCAAATACCCACACCGCATATATTAACGACATTGCATCCTTCAGGAAACCAACATATCATACCATATAACCTACCACTCGTCAGTGGGTCAAAATTCTACGTTAGCACTCTGAAGTTGACGGGTAAACTGTTCATTAATAAATCCACCTACAGCATTCACTTATAGCAAGTCAGTTTGTTCCATATGAATTGGTAAAACGCCCACTATTTCTTCAAGCTGTCACTTGTTTGGAATTTGTCCTTTTCTTTACTCTGTTCATGGGTCACCTTCTGATGTGAGTCACTGCTACTGAGCGGCATCTTCATTGTTCTACACAAATCTTCAGACATGCTGGCTTGGCGTAACTTGTAAATGTTCTATCGATAGTCTTGTCAGGTCATTTTCCATTGCATCAAGATGAATTAATTTTGCAAACACCAGTGTTCTTCTGTTATCAGTCTCTTGAAAACCTGTTGTGGTTTTCTCTCCTCCATGATTGTCAAAACCCACATCATGTATTAAGTTTAAACACTACCTTCCTCAAGCAATATTTAAAATAAAATATATCCTCCACTGGTATTAATAAATATTCTAACAACACAAACCTCCTTTTAATTAATGTATCAATCATTCAATTAACTGACATTAAAAATTCCCATTTCCACAAACATGCATTTACGTTGATCAGTTATAAACATTGCATTGACCCACCTTACATCTATATATATACCATTTCCACCCAATATATTTAAACAATAAATTATCCACTATAAATAATTGTTGTTTTGTTATTTCCATTTGAAGGTGATCATTACACTATGCAAGTTCAAAGTTAATTTAAAACATAAGTTTTGTCTATGATCCCACTCTTACCTCCTTTGCTTTCTTCCTGACCATTCTCAACACTTTCTTCTGGTCCATTTTCCACTTTCTAAAATACAAATCAAATTAGATCTTAAATATTATTTTAGTATTTATCATTTATATCCTTAATGAACATATGCAAAAAAATATTTTTGTGCTAAAATTGTGCTAAAACTCAGTACTGCATTCAAGCAAGTAAAAATTTACACTAGGAAATTGATCACACAACAAATCCAACAAGTCTGCATAACATGCAAAAAAACACAAAACATTTTAGTGCAACAATGTATAGACATTCTTTTTCTGTTTCTGGGTACTAAAATTAAGACCATTACATATATTTTTTATTATTACACAAAACCCACACAAAAAAGAACAAGAAAAATGGGCTGTTGAAACTGTAGCATCATAACAAAGAGTACTTTATTTTATGATATATACCTTGTGAACCTTTGGAGAAAAATAGAAGCTAAACACAGAAATTACATTTTCCTTTTTCTGTACGTTTGTGTTAAAACAAATGTATTGTGTCACACCTGAATTGAAAGAGGCCCTTGAATCATTTCCTATTAAGTATATGTACTGATAACTTAGAAAAACAATTAATATTATATTTAAGTTGTTGTCTAATGTGTCTCACCTTAAATACACAAGCTTTACAAATTTGTTGAGTATAACAAAAGCTCAAAATAACTTGCCACATTATTTAAAAAATATTATTTATGCACAATTTGTTCTACACATAACCATGTCCTATATTAAATGTGGTAGAGCTAGCTATCACCAACGCCACCCAAATAAAACTAACATAAAATTGTTGTTTTTGTTACATTATTAACAGTGAGGACTGTGTATTTTTCACCAAAAGCTTGTTTACCATCTGTTCATCAGTTTCCTTAGAATTATCACCATTTTCAGTCGGATTGTCTAGGATTTTATCATCAATAGTAAAATTCTGAAAGAGAACATGCATGCAAATGATAAAACTATGTGCAATTTAAATAAAAACTAATAAAGTTAAACAATGACAAACATAATATAGTGCTGTTAGCAATGCAAATGTAGTTGTTTCAACAGAGTACAATGTGCAATATGGGGACTTTATGCACATGCAACAGAAGATCACACAAGCCAATATATCACACCCACAATATTTTTAAAATATAAATGTGTCAGTAATTTGATTTAATTACAGGGCGAGTGAAAACAACAGAATGGGTTATGCAATTATTAATCAAAGATAAAATGATGAAAGGAAATGATGGTAATTTATATTTAGTTTCTATTTAAACTGTTGTCTTTGTCATAATTTTAACAAATCATTGATCACATTAACAAATAAATTTACAGCTAAACTGACACAATTTTTGTTAAAATTTAATTAATTAATGTAAAATGTTTAGACACCAGTTTTTCTATCAGCATGCTCAATACATACATAATGTACAGTATATTATTAACAAAACAATTTAATGAATTAAAATCTTCTTGAAAACACCACCACAGCTAACACCCACGTTATTTTCGCCTTCTGTTCCGTCGTCTTCTGAGAGATCAAGGATATCCATGGGAACGGAATCATCGGGTGTGTCGTCTTCAACTTCATCAGTCACAGCCTCACCTTCCTCATCTTCAGCATCCTGACCAAGAAACATTTACATTACTTACCGTTAACTTAACATATTACAGCTACAAACTCACAGTAAACCCATGGCTTGAAATTGCAATCACCAGATGTGACCAATTTCCTATTAATCAGAATCTATGCAATTAATTTGTGTTCAAAATCTTGATTGGCTACATTATGGTGCTACTTAAAGTTAATTAGCATTTAGTATTAGATGAATGAGAAGTGGCTAGCAATCAATAAAATGTGTATCAAAACTTTATATGACACTGAACAAAAAACCTCAAGGAATTAAATATTGTAAGTATTTAATCTTACCTCATCTTTTTCTTTTGCACCTGAAATAAATTTGTAAAATAATGTTAAACAATTGTAGTTAATAGTTTTAAGCATTATTTTGGCAATTTTTAGTTTAAATCTGTGTAAATCTGTTACCATGGAATTGTCTCTTTCTAATTACATACACATCAACTTGGTCTATAGGCAGCAAGTTATTTTGTGACCCAATAACATATAGCAAGCTCACATCAAAGCAATGTAACAATATTATCAGATCTTTTGTTTTGTTTTATAAAAAAGCTTGTTTAAAATCACAAATGTTTTTTGCTTGTCTTTAATCTCAATGTTTGATCAACAAAATGATGACATCTTCAGAAGAAAACCAAATAAAACAAATGAGTGTTCTTATTTTTTTTCAATATTTGTTGTCAAATCCTGAATAATTAGTGCCTGTAGTGCACAAATAATTGTTAGTAATAGTTCTACTGGTGCTTGACATGTAACCTCTGACTAAACAAAAAGGATCCAGTTTCAAAATAAGAAGCTAATAACCTCTATTACTAAATTATATTTTCATATTCTTACGTGTTCTGTTAGGTGTCAGTGATCTTTTATTTGTCATCTCTGCTGGCTTCTTTGGAGTTGTGTCAGTAACGACAAACAGAAATTCTTCTGGATCTTTACCCTCATCTTCGAGTGCCTTACAACAAAAAGTTTAAGAACCATTGGACACTTGAAAAACACAATAACATCACCACTAAATTTCACCCATGATTATTGTATTCTGTTTTGGCTCATTCTTTACTTCAAAAATTTAAATCCCATCATTTAAACAAAACCACACAAATTAGGTCATGGATTTCTTCTAAATAACATGTGGTAAAATTATTAAAAACTGATCAGAATGCAGCCAAATATGCAAGGAGAATTTTGCCATGGAAGATCAAGTCTGACATATTGTCAAAATTTATCTGGACAACTATAGTATTTTCCCTAGCTTGTTTTAGCTTGGTGGGCACCATGCCTCGATAGTCTTGCACCATGTCTCCAATCAACACCATCGTGCACCAATATTCATCAACATATTTTTTGCCCTCCTCACTTGCTTAATTTCTTTATTTGTTTTATTTGTTGTTTTTAAAAAATATTACCTCAAAAGCAACTCAACCTTAATAATTACCAGGTTCGTCTTCATTTTGGTTTTGAAAAAATAAATAAGGTAAAACGATTTGGGAGGGACTTGAGTTTTTTTTTTTAAATGGTTGTATGCATCTGCCACAGATCACATAGTGATTGTCAAACACTCAAAACCGTGTATTATAAATAATAACATGTTGTGATGTTTAAGGGCAAAACAACCCTCCCATGCCATGGAGACAAAACGGGAAAATGGGGCGAAACGACCCGGATTCCGAGTGACAAGTCACATGATCTCACCTAATCACTAAGATCAATAAGAGTAACAATGAGGCAGAGCTTGGATACCCAATTATTTGTTAATCAGTTGTTGGTTGTTTGTTTAAACTGTACTACACACAAAATGTCTGTAACTTGTGAAAGTAAAAGTAATACGGTTTACGATTGCATAAATTCATACGCTTTGGGTTAACCATCTGGTTATAGTTTCCAGTGTTTTAATATTAATAACTAACAGAATACCTTTTGGAGTCTTTCTAAAAGTACTGCCTTAACACCAGATTTGTCTAATTTTCTTTTTTCTAACTCCTGGCGCAAGTCCACAACCCTAAGTTCTGTTAACTTCTTCTCCATCTGCGTCGCCATTTTGAAATTACTTCTACAAATAACCCGTATGTTAACTGTATGTAATTGCGCATGCGCTGAAATTTGCGGTGTGTGTGTGTGTTTTCGGAAGATATGTAACTTCGGTTGAGCACTTGACTCACTCAAGATTTTGTTCTTGTTTTTCTTATTTAATCAAATGTTTGCTTAGATCGTTAGTTGGATAAGATCCTTTAAAATGCCATTATGATCAAACGATTTACGTTATGGACAAATCTAGGTTTGTTGAATACTGAGATTGATCGTGTTATAATCTTTTTAGTTTTATACAAATAAATGACTAGTTTTCGATATTGCATATTATCGAATACAATTATCCACATTTTGACTTTGCCTGTTTGACAGGCCTGTATTAGGAATCTGAATGTAAACAGTGACAGAATATAATATTTTCCAGTCTGTTGATGAGAAAACCTCTGCATGTGCATAGTAGGCCAATGACTAAGAATCCCATTCCAGCTGATAACACATTCTGTCCTATGTTCCAATACGATCTGTTGACAACAAATTTTGACGTTGGAATAATTGTAATAAATGAAATGATATCAGTTACCAGCAAATGATGCATCTGCTTTCAGAAAATCATGTGATACTCATTACTCCTGCCATAAAGATAGCTAGACTGCTACTTTCATACAGATATAATTCCAACCATGATTTGTTTATAAACATTTGGATTGGTCTAATTTGCATCATGTGATTATAAAAACTGACATTCATAACTGCATTGATATCAGTTTTGCTTTATCACAAGTCTTTAATGTTACTTTCAAACTTGTCAGTGTTTTATCAGAGTATTAATGATCGGGCTTGATTCGTAACATGAAACAAAATGGCACATTTTCGTAAGGTTTGATATTGGAATGCGTTCAGTGTCCTAGTGCAACTAACTGTGTCGCCTAGCAGATTAATTTGCAGGTCCTTCATTGAATACCTGAGTAAAATAAAGTCCTAACTCCACATTTTTCAAAAACTTAGACCTGTATTAATACTTGTTGTCAGTCAGTCTAAATAACTCAGTAAAATAATATTAAAAAATTCTTAATATTACAAAATTCCAATCCCAATCCATTAATACGCACAATTCTATTTCTGCTAATTTATACAATACAGCTTGAAAGAAACAGTTAAGTTATTTTCTTATTTCTGAAAAACTAAACCAGCTGGAGTTGGGACATTGTTTTAATCAGGTATCGGTATTCACTTTTTTTTAACTTCAAACGTTAAATGTTTGTTGTGGCTTCTTATACATTTTAGGGGGAATTTAGGAACTAACGATATGGTTCCTTTTGTACACAACCAAAAATTATATTTTGCCAGGTATATATGGACATACATTTGATTGGTATTCCTATAATTTTCACTGTTGTAGGTTAGAAGATGAACTTCTTCATCTTGGTTGTGTGATTGAAGTCAAGAGGAGACAGCTGGAGTATCTGTGTAGACAGCACAGGCTTTTATTCGAGCCATGGTAAGACGTTAAACTCAGAATTCCAATCTAGGGCCCAAATTTAAGACTATCATTAACTGTAAACAAGTTGACACAACTTCCAAAAATATTAATATTTCTGGCTTTTTGGAGGCTGTTTAAAACCATTGAAGGTAATCAGATATTAAAGTTTAGATTTGTGACAGCTTCAGGTTTGTAATGGAAATATGTCAGTTAAATACCATTTTCTGATGCACTTGTTCACACAGACACACACACACACACAATCTCTGCTGCAGTTATGTTCATTTTCTGGTTTGTATTATTATATACTTCAGTGATCTCACTGACCCTTGAAAAGTATCTTTTGAAGCAGGGAATTTGGAATGGACTCCCAAGTTTTTTGGTTTTGTTTTAAAATCCTATAATGGAACTCACCAAATTTCACAAAAAAGCTCAAATGACCTGCCAGTGTAAGAATGTTGAGAGTTCAGTGAGAACCCTGTACTTGTGTTTTCTTTCTTTTCATTGTTTATTTCAATTTTATTCTGACTATAGATGTCATTTATCTGATTATGGATGTCAGTGTAGCTCATTTATAAATTAAATGCAATAATTTTACACATATGTATTTAAAAAATATTTATATGAACAATAATACAGCATGGTGGGTTTATTTATTGTAGGCCAAAAAGTAAACAGAAAGAAGACAATGATGAGAGAAAACATGTCCCAGACAAACCATCAGGTTTGTTTTTCAAATGTGTGATGTAGTTTTAGAGTATATAAATCAATATACAACAAATTAAATAACTATATTTACAAATGCTCAGTTATTGTAGCTGGATAGTGTTCCTGCATTGCATTTGGTTTAAAGTAAGCACAATGACTATATACACTTTCAACAAATCATCACTGTACCATAAATTGGGCACTGTAGCAACTGCTTATGTTATACCAGATTATCTGTGTTAATTTGCTCCAACTCATCGGTACCTTACTGTCCTCTCCAGTCAATTCACTACGTTATAAATTCACTTAGAATGGCCAATATGTTTAACATGCACATTCAGTGCAAGCTGTTGTAAACAATAATGCACACCCTTCCCCCAAGAGTTGATAAATATTAGTAACCCTGTTAGACGTTTGTGAAAAAGACAAGTGTGTAGTGGCCTTTAATCCAATAAACTTGCTATGGGTGGGACCTGGCATTGGGCAGTGGGAAATACACCCAGCACCTGCCAGCCAATGGTACTTCATTTTGTGAACATACATGTGAAACATGATTAAAACTGCTTGCTGATAGTTTAAGTATGTTATACTGTCATTATTTATTTATTTTATTTATTATAGTGCCAAAATTGACACCTGAAGAACAAACTGAACTGGAAATGGTGCACAAAGTGCTGAGTAAAGCTGAGAAGGCTAGAACAAAACATAAGGTATTCTTTTTTTAATCTCCTGTTAACATTGACAATATCCATAAGGATTTATATATCGATTGTTTGCTGTTTGTTTTCATCTATTTGAAAATATCTGGATAACATTAAATGTATCCAGTTTTGTTTTTGAAAATAGATGGAATAAAAAAACAAAACCCTAATATGCATACTAGTATATTTGTTTTATTTAAAATAAATTATTAATATAATTAGGGTTTAAATAGATAAGCTGTTGTTATCTTCAACTGAGCCAGTATTAAAAGACGATTGTAAATGTGTGTTGTTATTTAACAGACAGGTAATTAAGTAATGCCAGTGCTGATTGTTTTGTTCTGCTTTAGGTATCTGAATTGCTTGGAAAACTGGAAACCACTGATGAACTTCTCAAACAAGTGGATCTTCTGAAACATTCAAATGCTGTAACAGAAAATGGTCCACCAAGGGAGTGTGTTACATCAGAAACAACAGATGAAAATGTTGCCGATTTATCAAGTAAACAGGAGGGGATCACAAGTGACACTGATATGAAATGTACAACAGCTTCCACAACATTCCATAAATTACATAAAGACCAAAAACCTAATAAAATATTGCAAAACAGTAATACCTCAAATAAAAAATCATTCCAAACAACTACTCTTCCTTTGAATTCGTATGCTAATAACAAAATACGTCCACAGCCTGATAAAAGGCGAGCTGCATTCAGTGTCGACTCAAATAAAACCTGTACAGGACCTCGGATGAGTGAAAAGCAAAAACCAGCAGCATCTGATACATTCAAACAGTTTCGATCACAGAGTGCTTCAGCAAAACATCCATACCAAGCTCATCGCAACGCACCTTTCAAAACTGATCCAAATATCCGAGTTCCGAGCAGAGCAAAGGTTTCCCATTCTAAACAAGCTGGATGTGTGTCGAGCCATGCCAAGCCTGCTGCTGGTTATAGAGGACTGAAAAGTGCATCAGCTCCTTCTATTGGTTCTGAAAAGTCGCAGGCATTGAAGACACAGATGTTTGCTAAAAACTGTGAACCTCGAAGTAAAGATTTAAGTGGTGAGCCCGACGTTTCTGATCAGGGATTGCCTGTTTGCACAGAAGGCAGTGACAGTTTGGTTTGTTCTGCTGACAGTGTGACTGGTGCATTGACTAGTGAAATGGAGGCAGTGACAATACCGAAAGAAGACAATGTTAAATTGCAAGAAAAAGAATGTGATGCAAGTAAAACATTTTGTTTAGTTACTGACGGGTAAGCTAAACATAAATAAATTGCAGTGTTATTATAATTACAGTCGCTCTTACATAAGCAAGTTCAAATATAGCATAGTTCCACTTTTAATTTACTAGCAATTTTTTGTCACTATTAATGCACATCAGCAAATGCTTATTTTCAAGTTTGAAACCGTTATCTAATTCTGCAGAAACTAAACTATTCTCTGTTTGATTAATCTCTTTTGTATAATCCTTAACTTGACTTTCTCACATCACTGTTCACATAGCACAATATTAATCAGTTGAAAACAGTGAAATCTCATGTATAGGCTAGTATAACATACTTGCTACCTTTTTTTAAATGAACTAAATTTGATTAGACTAACTTCTATATGTTTCAATGAGTGAGAGAGAGAGAGAGAGGTGTTATTTCACAATGCGCTTAACACATTTTATCAATGATTATATGACATCATATTGGCTGTGAAAACCTGCTACGTTGGCTACTTTTTGATTAGCAGCAAGGGATCTTTTATAAGCACCATCCCTGACAAGATATTACATACCATGGCCTTTGTTGATCTGACAAGCCATTGCACCATGAGTGAATGCGTTACCACTGATACTTATAATACAAATATTCCAGAAACTGTGCCTTTAAATAAATATATATAGAGATTATTACCCGAGTGTGTTTACGTATCGTCAGTATCATGTTTTAGGAATAAAAATTGTATTATGCGAGCATAATACATAATTTTTATTCCTAATACATG
>JAVCKW010093268.1:0-13713 GCA_034780715.1 Peltospira delicata | reverse complement strand
TAATAATAATAATAATAATAATAATAATAATAATAATAATAATAATAATAATAATAATAAAAATAATAATAGTAATAATAATAATTTAAAAAAATAATAATAATAACAATAATAATAATAATAATAATAATAATAATAATAATAATAATAATAGTAATAATGATAATGATGCTGATGAAGATAATATTAATGATGGTGATAAAAATAAAGATGATGCTGATGATGATAATAATAACAATAATAACAACAACAACAACAACAATTATAATAATAATAATAATTATGATGAAGACAAAAAGAATAACAACAACATTACAATAACTATAGTGATAGTTAAAGAGAAAACAAAAAAACAACTGCAAACAACAAACCTCTTTAGTGGCATTTCTGAAAGTTTGTCCTTGCAGTTGAGGTAAATTTTTATTTCCACATTAGTCACCTCCCTTAGAACCTACGGGAAAAATAAATATATATTTATCAACAACAACAACAACAATTACAAGTGCGACACTTTAAATAAAGATATTTAGAGACCTGAAGATCTATATACGTATGGCAGTATGACTTTAGATATGTACATTTATGGTCAATAGAAAATAATAGTTTCTCAAGAAAATCAATCTTTGGGGCAAGCTTTATCAAGCTCCATGGATTGATTTTCTTGAGACAAGTGTCAGAATAACCATCTACAAAAGGACGAGTGCAAGAAATATTTTCTAGCAGAATCTGTCTTACAAAATATTAAATTAATTTTACTACAGTCTTACTAAATGTCTTCTTTTTTGGGGGTAACATGACGTCATTTCTAAGATGACACCCATATTATGTCACAAGTGTGAAAGCATGTAGTTGGATCGAGGAGAAGACCTTGAGTTGTATACGTATTAATAATGTTTTAAAATAATAACAAATTACATTACATGATCAGAAGTTGTATTTGTTGATCAAATGACATACCAAACGATGTTGGGATGAAGAATAAATGCTTCGTAGTAAGCATGAAAAATATTTATATTGGAAGATTATTTGAAGATGGACTTTCAAAATGTAGGTCAAATGAGCCATGAATAATGTTACTGGAAAACGGAAGTATACAAATTATTTTCATTCCGCTGAATACAATCCAGTTCAACAGCACTTAATTCAACATGTCTGGATGTAGATAACTGCAAATTTAGTTCTAATGACAAAATACAATTTAAAAGTTAATAATTTTCATTGATTTTGAAATCCAAACAGGAAAGTTTGACGTGATAAGAAGATATAACAAGTGTTAAACAAGTTTTTTCAGTGGTTATATTCAATCAAGAATATTAACTGTCCATGTCCAACCTATTTGGTGTCCCTATGAAAGTTACATGAAATGTTAAATGTGAAATGGCCTCCTGATACGGAACTGCCTCACAGTTCCACGAGGCACATTCAATTTGGAAATCAGCTGTGATGTTGTTTCAGTATTCAGAGTTGTACCTCCGAGTGGATGGTTGATTTCCACTGAGAATTCTCGATATGTTTTGTTGCTGATTTTTGTTAAGTACATTGTATCTGCTTAGAGAATCCACACTGCGGTGCCCTGTCAGCTGTACGATTTCTGTGTCTGGGATGCCACACGATTTTAATGTTTGTACTGTAAATTTGAGTGTACTTGTATTGGTCAGTTTCTTTGATGTTTTTAAGCCTGCTTTGTTAACCATTTTCTTCATTATACTTTGCAGCTTGTTAATTCCTACTGGATGTTTTTTAAACCAGTGACAATGCTTGATTTTTGGATCTATTGTACATGTAGCAATGTAAAATGGGTATTTGGACGCTTGTAGTCATCTGGTCTGTGTATGGCATAAGACTTGTAACTTTTTACCCGACACAATTCAGAGTTTTCCAGGACAGCGTAAGCTCAGGTAGCCACTGGCTTTACATCTGTGTAATTGACAGCAGTTCTTGTGTTAGAGTTTCTCTCATTAACCTGTAGGTATTCAGTGCCACCACTATCCTGACACAAACTTACATCTCTCCGTTCCAATGCCCAGTGCTCTGTTCCCCTTTCATGTCAAAACACCGTGTATTATTGAGGTGTATTATTCAGCCACATAGTATATAATAATGACTCAGGATTCCAATCACCAAGTTGTTGTTTTTCGTATAATGTGTTGATTTCGGACATTGTTATGGCATCAGATTTCTGAGGGAGATTTCCTTTACCTTTGGCTTTTAAGTCTGTTTAGATTTTAATATCAGATGAGTTTTAGAAAATTTGGGTGATGTTATAAGTGAAATCTGTAATCTTTGTTTTTGAGGTATTGTTTGAAATTGGCCAGCATGCCCTGTAGTACAGAGGTTTCATATTCGCTACCATCACGTTTTCGTACAGCCACAAGAAATGAACCGATGTAGGAATTTAATTCCTTCTGGGGTATTTTCTCAATCTCTCCTCGCTTCGCATTTAAAAAAAAAAAATCTTTAAGTAATTTTAAGTGGCCACATGTTTTTTGTTTTGTTCTTTTATTTTCATTTTGTTGAATAAATTGATCAAGTTCAGTAGCACTTAATTGAGAAAATCGGGATGTAGGTAACACTGCCTCTGAATTTTTTTCTACTGTAACAGACATTCTAAAAGTTCTTTATCATCAAAACTTTTGTAAGCTTATGTTCATGGAATATACTGCACCTGTCACCGTGAAATCGTACTGTAAACATCCGGTAGCTACCCAAAGACTTCTGTATTTTCCCCATTTGCCCAATTTCACCAACACCATCAACATGAATAAAATCTCCTACATTAAAATGTCTCTTTACCTCATCTAATGTGGCCATTTTATTTATATTTTATAATCATGATTTAGATGTGTGAAAGTATGTCTTTAAATATCTACATTTATAATCATCATTTAGACGTGTAAATGTGTGGCCACATGTCTTTAAATCTCTACATTTATAATCAAAATTTAGATAAGTGAAGACCTCTAAATCTGTAACAGATCTACATTTATAACCATTATTTAGACATATGTCTTTAAATATCCACATTTATAATCATACAGACATGTGAGTGTGTGACAATGTGCCTTTAAATATCTACATTTCTAATAATTATTTAGACGTGTGATTGTGTGTTGGTAAGCCTGTAACAGCTGGTTACCTCTAGAAGTGGGGCCAGTTTCTGTGCCTCTCTGGAGACGGGGTCCACGATCGCCTCGATAAAGAAAGATGGCGCAGTGTCATCAGCTGGTATCTTCACCACACTACAGTACACGCAATTCAATAATAATTCAATAATAAACTCCTTTAACAATTACTTATAACCAAAATGAATTAGTAGAATATGGGACGTTATTAAGCATTAATTTTAAAATGTTGATGCCATTAAATAAAGTGCTGTTTATCACATCTGCAACTATTTAACTCCATTTTTGGGCCACAGACAAAAAAAATATTTAAAAAAAAGAAAGAAAAAAGCAGACAGTAAAACAAAATATTTGTTTATATTCATGTTGTTCGCATTTTTACAAAGAAGAGTACCAACAGTTTTCAATGTATCATCATATATCACTGAATTTACTACGAGATCACTTGCAAACTCTGGTGCACTCAGTTTATGAATATACTTGTAGGTGGTGCAGCAGTCAATATGTTAACAGATGAAAACGTATGTATGTAACTTAGAGGTATTTGTTACACCAAATGCTAAGCACTGGCTGGACCGAGAGATTAATTATAAAAATAACATTAACCTAAACATAGTTTTATTTAACAGCACACTCAATGCATTTTGTTAAGTTATATCATCATCGATAAAATAATTTTATTAGAAAATTCTCTAATAACTTATTAACAGGAATTGATCTCAAATCATCAACACACATCATGTGTCCACTTTATTGACTAGGCAATGAAAGATCTTACCTGTGTTTGTCTGAGGCAAATGCGACTTTCTTTCTGCTCTCCGACTGGCTTTTAGCGGTCAACAGAGCACCCACCTTGAGTGAAAGCTCACTTCCCCTGAAACAACAAACCGGTGTCAGTGACGGCTTCTGTAAAACACAAGCAGCTGTCAGAGAAAAGCAAACAGGTGAACAAAAACTGAAGCTGTATGCAAGAGATATGCTAACACAATTATTGGATACAGGTGAGTTAAAACATTTAATAGTCTCACGCCTGATAAACGTGCTAATAGAGTAACTAGATATAAATAATGAATGTTTAATATCACCCCAGCACAAACACAGAATGGCTGCTGGGTGACAGGAAAAGTATTATTGGATACATTATCAACCACAAACCATATAGTCCATATAAAATTATTATGACATGTGTAATACCAATTATATTTCCCTCTGATATTTTGAACCACGTGGATAATAAGTGCACATTAGAACAGTTGATAGCTTGTGCCCAATGACAGATGTGCTATAACATTTACTGGATACAGACACACAAGAGATGATATTACATTTATTGGATACAAGCAGAACAGTTGATAGAAAAAAGGTAAAAAAATTCAGGATACAAAAGAGTAGAAAATGAGGTGACTGTTTCACTTTATAAGTTAATTATTTAGTGTATGTTAAAACATAATTATCCATTTTCTAGATAACAAAACATAAATGAATACATAAGTAAGTAAATATCCTCTCTCCCTTTTTCTCTTTCTCTCTCTCTTCTCGCTCCTCTCTCTCTCTCTCTTTCTTTCTCTCACACATACACCTATATACAAACACATACATACACACACACACACACAGAATCCAAGAATACCAACAGAACACTATGCCTACTTCACTTTAAACTCCCCTACCCCTCCACTTCCTCCCCCATCCCTTATCCCTCCTGTTTTCTTACTTGGTTCCTTTGTAACCCATGGCCTTAACGTTGTCAGAAATCTTCTTGCCAAACTGAGAGTAGATGAATTTCTCCAGGAGAGCAAAGTCCTCCGTGGTGAAATTCTCATTGCTTCTTAGAGGCCCTAAAACCTGAAAATTAAAATACAACAAAACAAACTTTAAATAAAACTACAACTCCGCCAGCGTTTATGTAATAATTTGAATATCACAGTTCATAAGTGGAACAAGCTCTGCAGATTTCTATACTCCTGCCACAGAGACAGACACTAGCCATGCCCGAAGGTTTGGAAGTTCGTGAACAGTTTCAAGTCAAGATTTCTATGGAAGGAATGGACCCTTTCCTGAATACTGTGTAGACTACTAAGTGGAAGCAGTTCTACCAATTCCCTCCAAACCTTGCTTGAGTAATGAGGAAACCATCTGAATAACTGGAAAACCTCTGTTACCTTTCTGTTAAACCATCTCTTTTATGACTAACCAGCCTCTACGTCTTAGTGGTCTAAGCAGTGGGTCTCAAAAATAAAGCTTGTAAGTACTGGGATCGTATCCTGGTACCGGCTCGCACACAGAGCGAGTTTCTAACAACTCAGTGGGTAGGTGTAAGGCCATTACAACCTCCTGTTTCTCACTAACCCATAACACTAACCACTAACCTCCTGTCCCTCACTAACCCATAACAATAACCACTAACCTCCTGTCCCTCACTAACCCAGAACACTAACCACTAACCTCCTGTCCTGAACAGACAGCTCAGTTTCTCTGAGATGTATAGCCTGGACAGGTGTGTGCTATAACAGCTTGCTCTGAATGTGCATGAAAAACATGTTTACCTCCATGAATAACAGTGGATGTGTCTGACATACGACTGACCTGAGATCGATCCCTGGGAGCAGGCCACTAGTGATTTTATATTTTATCAACTAAGGAATTTTTTCATATTACATTGTGATGCGATATAACCATTAACTCTTTAAACACAGAGGGCATCAACCAGCAATGCTATTCATCAGATTTACCTTTCCGTTTGTGACAACTCCACGGTCCCCAGGCTCAAACCCCAAGACCTGCTGGGCGAACATTCTGTGAGATCGCAGGATCGCGTCCGACTGCTTCTCTAGTGCTGACAGGTATGCCTTCACGTCCATGCCCTGACAACGACAACAATGAATGTTTAACAACACATCACCATATAAATAATTAAACATAAGATGATAAATATTGTAAAACCAATGTATAGAACTGTGTAATACAGTGTTTGACATTAAGGCACGTCTGAACAACATTCCCTAGTACAAAGCAGGTTCAGCCTAGTCGTAACAGTTTCTGACAAGCTTTGATATTAGGTCATGTTTAGTAGATTCTAAGACATACTGGTTCAGTGGTCTAGTGATAAAAACTGTTAATGTCGAACCCTGTAATATATATTATCATAAGTAACTAACAATAAAAATTTAGCATAATGCATAATTATAGTGATGCCGATTATTTACAGACCAGCTATTTAGTTACTGAAATGGTTTTTCTCCCGGGACCTTTTTTCACTAGATTTGTCTTCAGGTGTTTTAGCCACTGATCAAGGCTTTTAAGTGCTGCGTTCGTATGCCAGTACCAGATTTCACACATAGCGAGTTTGTAATGACTAGGTGGGTAGGTGTAAAGCCACTACACCCTCCTGTTTCTCACTAACCCGTAACACAGTGACTACTAACCACTAACCTCCTGTCCTGCACAGACAGCTCAGTTTCCTGAGGTGTATATCCCTCAGCATACCAAAATTATTCACAATTTTATTTATAATTACACTTGATCAGTGGCTAAAACACCCGAAGAAAATTGCATTTTAAAGTCAAAATGTGTAAATATTGTATTTAATTATATGGCATCAGACACATGGTTAAGGATAATATTGATAGAACACGCTGCAAATAAGCAGCAAGAGATCTTTTATATGCACCATCCCACAGACAGAATACCAAGCCTTTGGTACACCAGTCATGGAGCACTGGCTATAATGAGACTTAGACCAAGGGGTCCACCAAGTAGGATCGATCCAACAATCCACCACACCACGAGGGAACAATAAAATTCAAGAAGCCCTGTTTATGCTAGACGGTGTTTACCACTGACGTGCTAGGGATCTTTTATATGCACCATCCCACAGACAGGATAGCACCTACAACGGCCTTTGGAGCACTGGCTGGAACTGGACTTAACCCAATGGAACGGGTCTTAGCCCAATGGGTCCACCAGGCAGGATTGATCCAACGATCCACCACACCACACCACACTAGATTATGTTTGCCACTCACATGTACGGCCAGGTCCTCCATGGTTCTGGCTCCAGACAGCAGCTCCTGTACCGTGTCTTCCTTCACCAGCTTCGTGACGAACAGCCTCGCCGCATTACCCCCCAGTACGCCCAGTGCTGCCCCAACCGCCCGGCTCACTCGCCCCTCCCCGCTCTCCGTCGACGGGTTGAACACCACACCCAGCCGCATGTCTGATGTGTGCTTCTGGAAAACAAAAATCAATGTGTTGTGTTAACAGAACTTGAAGGGGAAAATATTTTATGTGAATTATCGTTTTGTTTGCGTATTGGTTATGCAGAAATAAATTAACAAATTGTCTGTTGGTTATGTTAGTTATATAAAGTTTTTTAAAAATCAAACTTCATCTCCCTCTATGTGCTCCACAAATGAAATAAATGTTTAACAAGTTATACTTGAACTGCTGCTAATGATTGTTATAATTTTCTGTTGATTTAAGCAAATTTTGATTTAAGCAACCGTGAGTTACACAAATATAAATCATGTAACCAAACATTAGTTTACTTAAGTAAAAGGCACTTGAACAAATATTGGGTTATGCTGAATTTTGAAATATTATGCCCTGAACTTGTAATTCATGTATCAGTGGCACATGAGAATGAAATGTGATAAAGGCACAATGACCACACTCAGAGAAAATATGGTGGACTGTATGAGTGGAATAAATATCTGAATGAATAAATGAATGTTTAACAACACCTCAGCACAAAAACAAAAAAAGGGATAATCGGGGTCAGAAAAAGGTATAGTGCGAGTACACTGTTACAACCGACAGGAAAAGGGGAGACAAATGAGAGGGCAAGGGGAGATGACTGAGAAGACAAGGGGAAACAACTATAGGACAAGGAGAGATGACTGACAAAAATGGGAAGTTGATAGGGCTAGGGGTGATTAACTGACAGGATAAGGAGTGATGACTGATAAGTCAAGGGGAGATGACTGATAGGACAAGGGGAGATGACTAACAAAAAAGGGGAGATGACTTGATAGGACAAGGCAAGATGACTGATAGGACAAGGGGAGACAACTAACAAAAAAAGGGGAGATCACTCACGAGGTGTTTGAGAGCGTTGTACATGTGCTGTCTGCCTTCCACCGAGTCGAGATCGGCAACCACCCACATCGTGACCGGGTGAAGAGTCTCTTCCTCTGTAACACAAATAATAATATGTTTTTTATTTAAAAACACACTCAGCTAATTCCAATAGTTATATGGGCATTGGAAACATTTTTAATTAGAAAATCCCTAGTGGCTACCGGATAGGGATCAACCTCAGATCGACTGAGAGTCACTAGGCTATTGAGGTGCACTCTGTAAGATGAAACACACGTTATCTAGAGACATACTCAGTACATCAAAAACATACATGAAAAACATAACGGTGCATTCAAAACATCACAAATGCACAAAACACACATTATCTAATTATGCACTTAACACATTCATTTCTGTTTAGACATTTTCTATAGTTATATGTCAGCTGTAAGGAGCTTTGTTTTCCCTATTACATTCAGCCTTATGCTGTGATAGTAGACATTTCATCACCTGATAACCATGCAGTTCTAATTAAAAAATAACACATTTTGAGAAACAATTGAAGTAATGTTTGCAGTGTTGTAAGTTCAATATGGAGATACAGCAATGGATATGGATATATCCTACTAAAGGCATACTTGTGATCTGAAATTTTGCCAGGACATAGAATAAAGTCGCCAAATTCTCAAGGACTATTCAACAATTTTTGTATGTGGAGATAGAACAGTGTGGTTCTCAGGTGACGATTTAACAGACATTTCTTTGACTACAAACTAATCCCAGGTGTTGTACCTTTGCGTGTCAGGTACTTCATGCTGCCTGATATTACCGACGTCTTATCTCGGGCTCCTAGGTGAGAGAATGTGTCTGGGTCGTTTATTAGTTCCTCATCTAGATAAAATGAAATCAATCAATCAGGGTTTGACATTAAGGCACGTCCGAACGACATTACCTAGTTAAAAGCAGGTTCAGTCTAGTCCGACTGATAATATTAACAATTTACAAATAGTACATTCTAAGACATGCTATTCCAGTGGTCTAGTAATAAAAACAGTAAAAGTTGAACCCTGTCAATATAAGTGAAAGTCAATACTAAACTGTCAATCACTTCACACAGCAATAGTCATCATCAGTGTTTTGTTCCACTCCTGCTATGTGCAGCAATTTTTGTTTCAAGCAATGCTCTTTTATATAGTTCGGTAATTATTAGTTTTAATATCACAAAACAAGATCAATTAAAGATAATGAGAATTTAGAATACTGATATTATATAATAAACAAAACTGTCATTTAATATATTAATGCACTGTTTAAAGAATTAACCATTACTTAAAACTTCCAAATGGGGTAATTTATTTGTAAAAATTAAATCTAAAGAAACTACAAACACTTTATTACTAACAGATATAGTATCATCATAAATGGTTGATTAAAACAGAGGCCATACTCAAATAATTAACAGATATAAAATTTGGGGAACAATGTTTTATTTATTAATTCTGCAACAAACCATAAGTAGTGCAATGTTGTTTTTTTTAAATATCCAGCAGTAAACTACTTGCTGGTTACTGATTGCACTGCACACGCACACACACACAAGCACACACACACACACGCCTTCACACCTCTCTCTCATATTGCTCCCTCTCACTCTTCTCTTTTTCTCTCTCCATATTTTCTCCTCTCTCTCTCTCTCTCTCTCTCTCTCTCTCTCTCTCTCTCTCAACTTACCAATGTTCTCTGTCATGTCGAGGGTGATTTTGGAAGGGGACAGCACTCTGGAACTGAGTCTGGGCAGCACATTGTCTCTCTCCATCAGCCAGTCCAAGATGTTTGAGCCGTCGTGAAGCACACCCTGGACGAACAAAAAAAATCAAACAGGATTCGACATTAAGGCACGTCCTAGTAAAAAGCGGGTTCGGTCTAGTCCAACTGGTCATGTTAACAATTTATAAATAGTAAATTCTAAGACACACTAGTCCAGTGGTTTAGTAATAAAAACAGTTAAAGCTGAACCCTGTTTATAAATAGTAAATTCTAAGACACACTAGTCCAGTGGTCTAGTAATAAAAACAGTTAATGATGAATCCTGTTTATAAATAGTAAATTCTAAGACATACTAGTCCAGTGGTCAAGTTATAAAAACAGTTAACGCTGAACTCTGTCTCAACATCTTAATACTGTAAAGATATCAATAGTTCACAACATGTCAATATATAGGCCTGACTTGAAATATCCATGGCCTTTATATTTGAAGGTTTCAAGAGTAATTTGTCAGCTATGAAAATATAAATCCTTGAAAATATCTACAATATCTATAATGAAAATATATATTGGTATGAGTCAGTCTTGTACGAAGACATCCTAGAAATATGCAAATAAAAAGTGTGATTTATTTAGTCTCAAAAAAGAAAAACCTCCAATATTTTTAATTACCCCAAAACATGAACATTTTAAATCATAAAAATTTCAGATTATACAGTATTTCACAAGATGTTAAAGTATTCACAACATCTCAATACTGTATTTGATATTACTCAATTAAATAGAAGAGACGTTTAAAACTACAGGACACAATATTTCATGCGAACAATTAAGTCTATTCATGTGTCAGTTAGGCAAAATTATATTCCTATGAACTGTCTATTGGTGACATGATAAATATAAAGTTCTGAAATTTAATCCTCCACCTCCCTCCACGTTCCCTACGTATGACCATAAAAGTAGTTCCTTAAGCAGTTCGACAGTTATGCATGTAGCTCTTGTATATTAGGTTTACATGCTTGATGTGCAGTATACTGTCTATGAACATAAGCAACCTGTCTATAAACACAAGAATAAACCAACTTGTATAGAGTTGAGACAGATATTTTAACGTACACTTGAACTGCTGCTGACAAATGTTATATGTTCCTGTTGTTTTAAATAAGTGTTAGGCAGCGTATTAGGTAATACATGAGTTACACAAATATAATTAATGTATGCAAAACACTGGTTACCTAGTTTACGTGAACGCACAATCGTTTGTTAGATTTTGAAATACAGTTTCCTGAAACTGTGATGACTGTATAACAAATAATTTATTGTATATGTAGTTTGCTAGTCATTCTTGCTTAGGTGTGAATTGATTTTATATCACAAATCGCTATGACTACAAACTATTTACTCTAAAAAACTTAAATGTCTTCGAGGTTGTAGCAAATTTAAAATACATTCTGAAAACATGTCGATAAGAAAATATTTTGGGCTCTGAAGGGATTTATTTTGCTGTCAGTAACGTTCTTACTCAAGCCAACATGGAGACTGCAAATCACATTTACAGATGTGCTAATGAAATCACACAATGAACAGCATCAACTGCTAACCAAGTTCATCTGTACAAATTATTTCCTGAGTGTAAGATAAAACTTTCCAGGTGGCACTCTCACCCGGTAGACGGCCTGCTGGATGTCGGGGGTCGCGGCGAGGATCTCGCTGACCACGCCCTCCTCGAACATCTCACTGCTGAGGTAGCGGCGCTTGAGTGGAACCCCGTTCATCAGAACCTGCGGCAGACTGTCGAGTCCACTCCGAGACACGTAGTCCTGTCCAGCCTGTAACACACAGTTATAAACACAGTTGTAATAGTTTATATTTATAACACAGTCACAGCAATCAGAGTTACATCAGACTGTCCAGTCATCTCCGAGACACGTAGTCCTGTCCAGCCTGTAAAACAGTTATAAACACAGTCTGAAAACACAGTTATAATAGTTTATAAACACAGTCACATCAGTCAGAGTTACATCAGACTGTCCTGTCATCTCCGAGACACATAGTCCTGTCCAGCCTGTAAAACAGTAATCATAGTTTACAGTTATAAACATAGCCTGCAAAACAGTTATAATAGTTTACAGTTATAAACACAGTCAGAGTTACATCAGACTATCCAACCCACTCCGAGACACGTAGTTTACATTTATAAAGACAGCCTGCAAAACACAGTTAAAACAGTCAGAGTATGTGGCTTTAGGTTACTTTAGATTTATAAAGACAGCCTGCAAAACACAGTTAAAACAGAGTATGTGGCTTTAGGTTACTTTAGATTTATAAAGGCAGCCTGCAAAACACAGTTAAAACAGTCAGAGTATGCCATTTTAGGTGAGTTTACATTTATAGAGACAGTCTGAAAAGCACAGTTATAGCAGACTATGTGGCTTTAGGTCACTTTACATTTATAAAGACAGTCTGAAAAACAGTCACAGCAGTCAGTTAAATCAGAGTGGCTTTAGGTCACTTTATAAAGACAGCCTGAAAAACACAGTTATAACAGTCAGAGTGGCTTTAGGTCACTTTACATTTGTTACAAAAAGACAAGTTCTGCAAAATATTTCAAGACAAGTGTAGGGTGGTATCTAAAAGATTCCACCAAATCATATCCAACAATTAAATCCTTTCTTGTTTGAGAAAGATGACTGCCCTCCACCAAAATGTGACACACTGTCACACACAATGTTAACAATGCGGTGGAGGATCTAACCTATTCATATATCTTAAAGAAAGATTCTTGTCATCAATGTGAGCATTGTCAGTGTATTCTGACACACCAGTCACGCAGCACTGGCTGGAACCAGCAATAGACCAATGGCAGCACAGAGGGATTGATCTGACAACCCTCTGCACCAAGAACACACGTTCTGCACAAACCTTGAAAACATCATTGTAGTCGCTGTTGTCACCAAACACCAGGTCAAGGTCGTCGCCAGGGTACTGACTCTTGAACTCTGACCTCACGCTGTCTGCAGTCAGCTTGTCATGTTCGTACTTCTCATACACCTGCAGCGAGATCACACTCAGCAAATACTAAGACTATTTTACAATCTTGCTTCCAATATGGATTGTTATTGTATGAGATGATGTAGTAGTAAACTTTCTGTATTTGTCGAGAGGCCGCAAAAATTATAATAAGTTTCCAGATTTTAAACAATACCGTATAATAACATTTTTATTATACATCTTATAAATAATTCATTAATAGTGGTTACAAATAAAATAATCTGAAGAGCTTGCAAGTTTTGTTTCTAGCTGCTTTCTATTGTTTTAACAGTCATGCTATGCTATTGACATTATTTTTGTTGATGTCATATATTAAGAATAGATGACGACACAACCGTTTGAACCATCCAATAACATTTTTCACCAATCAACACTTTCTATGTACAAGACTGGAAACTATTGGTTGATCATGTGCTACAACTGGAGTAATCTGATTGGAAGACATATGCAGATATTTATTAATAATAATTAGTTAATGAGACATTTAAATTAATGGTTACACTAGAAAAGGAGAGCAGTTATTTATTTAAAGGTGCACACAATACTGTTTTATTTTATATATAAGTTTGAGTTGTATCAGTATCAGTTAAGAAAACAAAGCTTCTTAATGGGACAGGAAGAGAGAGAGAGACAGAGAGAGAGAGAGAGAGAGAGAGAGAGAGAGTGAGAGAGAGAGAGAGAGAGAGAGAGAGAGAGA
>JAVCKW010089935.1:0-13857 GCA_034780715.1 Peltospira delicata | reverse complement strand
AGGAGCCGGATGAGCGGAGACGTTCACGTCCGGTTCTGTGAGAGCCTGAGGGGGAAGCTCCCTCGGGCTACTCGACCTGATTCTGGGTGGCTATATTGGCGGTGGCGCGCTCTGGCTTTTTCACCACTATTTGCAAAGCGGTACAGAAAATGCCGCTATGTTGGCGCAGACCGTGGCGTTTACCGGCATTATCGTGCTGGAGAAGATGAACGTCTTTAATTTTCGGGCCCTGCGGGAACCGCTCTCAGTAATTGGTTTTTTTACCAACCCCTGGGTGCTTGGCGCCTGGGCATTGACAATAGGGCTACAGGTTTGTGCTGTCTATGTCCCCTTTTTGCAAAATGCCTTGCATACCGTTGCGCTGGGTTGGGCGGATCGGGGGCTGATTATCCTGGTCGCATTCCCGATCCTTCTGGTTACAGAAATATACAAGTGGGTTCTCTGGAAAAGGAGGTCGCGCGCTTGAAAATACGGGGCGCTTCCGCAGTCGTGTGTCCATTCCTGGACAGGCTCCAGGCCCGACCTGAACATAAATAATGGTTACCATACAGCTCACTCCTGAAAACCACCGTCTCTGCTTTGATCAATTTCAATGCACCTTTTAATCAAAGCGACGAGACTCGCTATCATCTGACTGACAAAGGAAAAAACGATGAAAACACAGGCTTTACTGTTCACTGCTGCCACGGTTCTCCTGATAGGCTGCAGCGGTGGAGACAAATCGCAGGATACCGCGAACGCTGAAGAGGGCGCCCAGGCTGCGGTCAAGGTGGAACAGCAGGTCGATAAAGCCGCCCTGACCTCGGAAGCGAAGGCGGCTGTCAAAGCGTTGGGTATGAAGCTGAAAGGGGAGTTGCAAGGTTCGATGAAAGCGGGCGGCCCGGTTGCCACGATGACGATGTGCAATACCGTCGCGCCGGAGATCACCCGGGAGGTATCGAAAGAGAAGGGTATGCAGGTCAGCCGTGTCAGCCTGAAAAATAGAAATCCCGGAAATGCGGCAAATGAGTGGCAGGCGCAAGTGCTCAAGGAATTCGACTCCCGCAAACTGGCGGGCGAGTCCCCTTCAAAGATGGTGTACTCCGCCATTGTCAAACATCAGTTCCGCTTTATGAAAGCGATTCCCACCGGACCGGTTTGCCTCAAATGTCATGGGGAAAAGCTGAATCCGGCCGTCGATGCCAAATTGAAAGAACTGTATCCCGAGGACAAGGCAACAGGTTATCGTGAAGGCGATATCAGAGGCGCGTTTGTTGTTGTCAAGGATCTGAAGTAGTTAGCCCGGAATTTCCAGGAAGTTTTCGGCTGGGTTTGAGACGGCCTCCCACTGACCACCCCATCAAGACTGGCTTGATGGGGTATCAATATCGGATCAGGCAGTCGCGGGATGCGCGACTCGCTGGTAGGTGAATCCGAGAACAATTCCCCAGATAATATGCAGCATTAATGTCGCCACCGGCTCCATGACGCCCAGCTTCAAGCCAAACAGACCGGCACCGGCCATGGGCATGGGGCCAATCATCATCAAAACCCATGCGCCAATGGAGAAGATGATCGCACTGGTCATGATGTTCCCCGGGATCTTGTCGGCCAGTAGTGCAAATAATATTCCCCATACAACGGTGCCGATCATGAAATGGGCAACCCAACCCATGATCAGAGGTGCATCCATCATGCCGGCGAGCATCTTGATGGCGTTGAGCTCTGGCATAACCCCCATTTTGGTTTTAATTATCATGAGCAGTGACAGTGCAATGGTGGCAATAAATCCAGAGATGATGCCTGCTTTTATATTCATTAGAGTCTCCTGATGTAATTGGTATTGTATTTCGTACTGGATGTCTCACTATGAGACGGTTATAAAAATTAAGTGGTTTGTTGAGCTGATTACGAGGTATTTTTCCCTACGGATGCAGCGGTTCCAGCTGCCTGACCGGAAGTGTCGGCAGGCTGTCACAGATTGATAGGGGCAATGGTGCTGTTCTATTAAACCCGGGAAGGCGTATAGTGGGCTGTTATCGTCCGAGAGATCAAAGGAGCGAAATAATGCAAGTGAAAGCTGATGAGAACACCCGTTTCTATTTGATCGGGAGTGGTATTGCCTGTCTGTCGAGTGCGGTGTATTTGATACTGGATGCCGGTATCAACCCGGAAAATATCACGATATTTGAGCAAAACCGGGTGACCGGGGGAGCGCTTGACGGTTCCGGAAATCCGGAGACGGGTTATGTGATTAGAGGCGGACGGATGCATGAAAAAAAGTATCAGTGCTATTGGGACGTGCTCTCTCACATACCCTCTTATGATAATCCGGATGTCACAGTGACTGATGAAACCATGGAATTCAATGAGCGTTTCGTCTCTCACGCACAGGCCAGATTACTCAAGCACGGCAAAAAGGTCGATCTCTCTTCTTATGGGCTGAATACGCGTGAGCAGTTTCGCATGATGGAGTTGTTGTTCGTGCCGGAATCGGTGCTCGACGGGCTGAGAATTGAGGACTGGTTTCATCTCGACTTTTTCAGTACGAATTTCTGGATGATTTTTACAACCATGTTTGCCTTTCAGCGCTGGAGTTCGGTCGCGGAGATGCGACGGTATATGAAGCGCTTTATGCATCTGGTCCCTGGACTCAAATACATAGGCGGTATCCTGCGGACAAAATACAATCAATACCATTCTGTAGCGTTGCCAATGGAAAACTATCTGCGTGACAAGGGCGTAAGATTTGATCTGGAAACACGGGTTGTCGATATCGAATTTCAGATCACTGAAAATCATAAAACGGCCACTGCGTTACAAATTGAAAAACAAGGGAATAAAAACATCGTTACGATCGGTCAGGGTGACTATGTGTTTTTCACCAACGGCTCCATCACGGAAAGCACCGACAATGGGGATCTCGATCATGCTCCGGTGCTCAAGGGTGTCGATAATTCTGGTGCCTGGCAACTGTGGAAAAAAGTGGCGGAAAAAGACAGTGAGTTCGGCAACCCGGGCGTCTTTTGTGACCATATAGAGCTGCAGAAGTGGTATTCGTTCAGTGTCACGCTGAGCGACGACACGTTTCATGATTACATGGAAAACTTTTCCGGTAATACCGACGGTACCGGCGGTCTGGTCACTATGACAGACTCTAACTGGTTGATGTCGATAGTGATTGCCCGACAGCCCCACTTCCCGGATCAGCCGGATAATATCAAGATCTTCTGGGGCTATGTCCTGTTCCCGGACCGCGTTGGCAATCATGTCAAAAAGAAGATGAGTGAGTGTACCGGCGCTGAGATTCTTGAAGAACTTTGGTACCACCTCAAGATACAGGATTTGATGAAGCCGGTGATGGACGCGGGAAAAGTTGTCAACTGCATACCCACCGCCATGCCGTTTATCGACAGCCTGTTTATGCCGCGATCAGCAGGAGACCGTCCCCGTGTTATTCCTCAGGGGTCGGACAATTTTGCCTTTCTGGGGCAATTTTCCGAAGTCGATGATGATTGCGTATTCACCGTGGAGTATTCAGTTCGCTGTGCCCAGGAGGCTGTCTATGGATTTTTCGATTGCGGGAAGAAACCGATCCCGGTTTATATTGGCGCGCATAATCCGATAGCGATGATGGAGGCCGCAGCGGCGATTGCCAAGTAGGAATGATCCCGGGCCGGCGGCCGCTTTTCAGAATGATGCTCGGTTGATCAACATATGGACCCCGATACTTGCAAAGTAGCCAAGCGCGATGGCGGGGGTCCATTTCAGGTGACTGAAGAAAGTGTATTTCCCGCGCGCCTGTCCCATCAGTGCAACCCCGGCGGCCGAGCCAATGGAAAGCAGGCTACCGCCGACACCGGCTGTCAGGGTGACCAGCAACCATTGGCCCAGCGGCATGTCCGGGTTCATGCTCAGTACGGCAAACATGACGGGGATATTATCGACCACGGCGGAAATGAGCCCTACAGCGGTATTGGCCCAGGAGGCGCCCCATCCGGTATAGAGTGTTTCGGACACAACGGCAAGGTAACCGAGGAACCCCAGCCCGGCAACGGACATGATAACGCCATAGAAAAACAGCAGCGTATCCCATTCGACACGGGCGATTTTGTTGAACACATCAAACGGCGTGATTTTTTTGGTGTCGATCCGGGCGAGCCCCAGCTTTAATTCCCGCCGTCTCAGGTAATAGCCAAAGAATTGTAAATATGCCAGCCCTGTCATCATGCCAAAGACGGGCGGCACATGAAGAAAGTTGTGAAAACTGACGGCGGTAATGATGGTGAGTAGAAACAGCAGGGCAATGGTTTTGGCGCCGCATTTCATTTCCGTTTGGTCTTCTACCGGGTCCGGTGTAATAGCGGGGATCGAAAAATGCATGATGGCCGCCGGCACCAGAAAATTTACCGCGCTGGGAATGAACAGCTTGAAGAAATCCCAGAATTCGACGACGCCCTTCTGCCACACCATCAGTGTTGTGATATCACCGAACGGGCTGAATGCGCCACCAGCGTTCGCGGCAACGACAATATTAATACACGAGAGGCTGACAAACCTGGCATTATTGGCGCCCACCGCCAGCACGACCGCACACAGGATCAGGGCTGTTGTCAGATTATCGGCTACTGGCGAAATAAAAAATGCCAGAGACCCGGTGATCCAGAAAAGCTGCCGATAGCTCAACCCCTTGCCGATCAGCCAGACCCGCAAGGCGTCGAACAATCCCCGTTCATTCAGCGCATTCACATAGGTCATCGCCACCAGCAGGAACAGCATCAACTCGGCGTATTCCTCCAGGTTGTGCTTCATCGCCATTTCAACCTGATCCGAATAGCCCATTTGCCCGTAGACAAAAGCCAGCATGCCCCAGATCAGCCCGGCCACCAAAAGCATCGGTTTGGACTTGCGCAAATTGGAGAATTCCTCAGTCATCACGACCAGGTAGCCAAGAATAAACAACAGCAGTGCGGTGATGCCCACCGCAGAGTTGATGAGAAAGGGTTGCTGCCCGGCCGCCGTCTCTGAGGCCGGTGCCAGCGAAGGCGTCAGCAATGCGGCGATGACAATCGATATTTTCCTTGCTAGTGTCATTGTCTTTCTTCCTGATACCGTGGAAGGAATCAGTATACAACCAGTGTGCGGAGAGTCCCTACCGCCAACGAGTTGAGAATCCATGACCGAACAACAAAAGCTGCAGCTGTGGCGACAACAACACACCTCTTGCCCGTTGCAAATGGATGCGGCTATCGAGCGGATGATCGCCCATGCCAAACTCGTGACCTTACCGGCGGGAACAGAAGTGTTTCACTCCCAGTCCAGCTGTGACAACTATCTGCTGGTCACTTCCGGCAAAGTCAAGGTATCGTTGATCACTCCCGGCGGGAATGAGTTACTGCTGTATCGGGTCGAAGCCGGGGAGTCCTGTGTCTTGACGACAACCTGCCTGATGGCGGCGAAACCCTATCCTGCGGAAGGCGTTACGGAAACTGAAGTGACGGCGTTGGTGATTCCCAAACGGTATTTCGATCAGACGATGGCCGCCTCGGAGAATTTCCGTCAGGTTGTGTTCGATCACCTCAGCCACCGCTTTGCCGATATCATCGGACGTATCGAAATGGTGAAGTTTTCGGATCTGGATGCGCGGCTGGCCGACGAATTGCTCAGCCAGATGGGCCGGAAGCATGGCGTCAAAGCAACGCACCAAGTGCTGGCCAGTGAGATTGGCACCTCCCGAGAGGTGGTCTCGCGCCACCTGAAGGAGCTGGAAAAACGGGGCGTGATCAAACTGGGAAGAGGGTGGATTGAAATTCTGCAGCCGGATGCGCTCAAAGAGATTGCCGCTGTCATGGGAACGGAGTGACAATAACGGGACGATACCCAAAGAGTACCGTCCCGTTATTGGCTAAGCCCTGAAATCCGCCAGCCTCACCGGCATCTGCCGCGGTCCCCAGTTACCCGGGGTTGGTTCGAAAACGCCTGCGCAAGGTGTGCCGCAAAACTTGCAGTGACCCTCTGCCGTCAGATTCCACTCCGAGAGCTGATACCAGTCACGACCGATCAACCGCTCACCACAGTGGTGACAATACGTGCTGTCGCCCGCCTTATTATGAACATTGCCGGTGTAGGCATAACGCACACCATTCTTCATCGCGATCTCACGGGCGCGAATCAGCGTCTCCGGCGGCGTCGGCGGCACATCCATCATCTTCCAGGAGGGATGGAAAGCGGAAAAATGCATCGGCACATCCGGTCCCAGATGTTCAACGACCCATTTCGTCATGGCATCGATTTCCTCATCGGAATCGTTCTTGCCGGGGATGAGCAGGGTGGTGGTTTCCAGCCATACGTCGGTTTCGTGCTTGATATATTCCAGCGTCTCCAGCACCGGCGCCAGATGCCCCCCGGTGATTTTGAAATAAAACTCCTCGGTAAACGCTTTGAGATCGACATTGGCGGCGTCCATATAGTGATAGAACTCCTTGCGGGGTTCCGGGGTCACATACCCCGCCGTTACCGCGACGGATTTAATGCCCCGCTCGCGGCAGGCCTTGGCGACATCAATGGCATATTCGTGAAAAATGACGGGGTCATTATAAGTATAAGCCACGCTGCGACATCCGAGTTCCGCCGCCGCCTTGGCGATCAGCTCGGGAGATGCCTCATCGGAGAGAACATCCGTCTCCCGGGCTTTGCTGATATCCCAGTTCTGACAGAATTTACAGGCCAGATTACAGCCTGCGGTCCCGAATGAGAGCACCGGCGTTCCCGGTAAAAAATGATTCAACGGTTTTTTCTCGATCGGATCGATTGCGTAGCCGCTGGAACGCCCATACGTTGTCAGGACGATCTCATCATCCAGGTTCTGACGCACAAAGCACAACCCGCGCTGTCCCTGGTGCAATTTGCAATATCGTGGACACAAATCACACTGAATGCGCCCGTCATCCAATTTGTGCCAGTATTTGGTGCTGACGGTAAAACGGTCTCTTTCACTCATTTCTCTCTCCTCCAACCCATAGTATTTAGGCTATAGATCGAAATTCAATGGATCACCTTGACAGAGATCAACAGAAGCCGTTCCGGCACCCGAAATCTGTCTCCCGACACTCCTTTGGCGTTTGTATCAGTTTGTCGCCGTCCAACATCCCCGTTCACCTTTGGTTAATCTCATGATGTTAGAATATTGACTTCTAGTTTTTCTGAACAGGATTGTGGCAATGAAGCATTTACTGAGAGGAATGGCCCTGATGGTCATCGCGGGCCTGGGAATACAGCTGCTGGGTGGTTGTGCGACCACGCGAAGGCTCGATCCCAATGTGGAGAAGCACTATAACGCCAGCTATGACTTTTCCGACAAGAAGGAAATCGTTGACAAGCTGACCTCCAGCCTGCTTTCGATCAATCAACTGCAACCTGCACACAAGCCGATTCTGATCGTCTATCCGATCGCCAATGAAACCTCCGAGCATATCGATACCAGCGGTATCAGCGATGACATCCGCATGGCATTGATTCGTTCCGGCAAGTTCCGTTTTATCAATGAAGCGCAGCGCTACAACATTCTCCGCGAGGGGGCCTATCAGGCGAAAGGACATGTCGATCCCCGGATGCGATTTGCCCAGGGCAAGCAGCTGGGTGCCGACTATATTCTCTCCGGTACGCTGCGCTCGATAGAGAAAGACCAGCCCCGGCAGATTCGGCTGACCAAGAAAAAAATGATCTACTACAGTCTGAATCTGGAATTGACCGACTTGACGACCGGCGAAATCGCCTGGGCCGACAAGGTTGAGCTCGCCAGAGAATCTTCACGTCCGATTATTGGCTGGTAATCGAAAACGGCACGGCTTGCAGCAAGGCAACCCGCCTGCTGTGGTCGTGGCGCCTGTCTGTTGATGAACCTCGGGAAACTCATGCGCTTATTGACCCGGCCCGTCTGGTTTGGCCTGCTCGTTCTCATATCGCTGGGCGGCTGCGCCACCATGCCCACCGATGAGGTGCGCCTGGACTTTTTGAACGGCCATCCCAAAGCGGCCATTGCGGTGCTCGACAAGCCGGACAACCAGTCGCGACGCAATGAGCTGCTGACGCTGATGGAAAAAGGGTTGATCTATCATCACCTTGGGGAATACGTGCAGAGCAGCAAGGAATTCCTCAAGGCGGAAAAACTGATGGAGAAGCTGGACTACGTCAGCCTGTCGGAGCAGGCCACAACCCTTGTCACCAATGAATGGATGGCCGCCTACAAGGGCGAGTACAGCGAGCGGCTGTGGGTGCACACCTATCAGATGATGAATTATCTGTTGCTGGGACAGTACGAAAACGCGGCTGTCGAAGCCCGCCAGGCGCTAAAACTGTACGCCGCTTTCTCTGAACCACTAAAGTTGGACACATTCACCCGCGCCCTGATCGCTCTGAGTTTCGAAAGCGTTGGCAAAATGAATGACGCCTATATCGAATACAAAAAACTCGCCAAGGAACTGCCTGATGAAAAAGCGATCGCCTGGGAGCTGTATCGGAGCGCGCTCCAGTCAGGAATCCCCGGCGAAGCCGAACGCTACCGGCAGCTGCTGCCCGCCAATCTTCGCACTCTCGATATGGATGAAACCGGCGAGCTGATCGTCTTTGTCGCCACCGGCGCCATCCCGCAAAAGGTCGCGGGTGACATCTTCTATCCACCCGATATCCGGATCTCGTTTCCGCGCTACCTTGATACCCATATCCCTCCGCCGCATTTTCACGTTGAATCCGGAGGTGACCCGCTGCCCGCCACCGCCGTCACGACAATACTCGGTGATGTCGCGCGCCGCTCACTCGATGCACGGGGAAAAAAACTGTTTGCCAAAGAAGTTGCCCGGGTCAGCGCCAAAAATGCGCTGAAGCACGATCTGAGGAAAAACAACGAGGCTGCCGGGGCACTGCTCGGCTTACTGTTTTTCGCACTTGAAGAAGCCGATACCCGCGGCTGGAGCACCCTGCCCGCAACCCTCACCCTGCTGCGTATTCCCTTGCAACCCGGAACGCACAACATCTCCATCCTCGGAGGTGGCTCCCGTACCATCCCGCAAGAGACGTTCAACTTTAAAGACCTGAACATCGAAGCCGAGCAAAAGATTTATCGCAAGATACGTTATTGAACGGGGGGACAAACTCGGTGGAGGTCGTTTCGTTTTGTCCTATGCCTCACTCAAAAAGCCGGCAAGCAGGAGCCTGACGGGACCGCCACTGGTACTATTCGGGTCAGCAAGGTCATTGGATTGCGGGATGATGCTGTCATCTGTTGTTATGTGGCCGGGCGCACTTAACCCTGGAAACAGGAGTCAGAGTCGAGAGCAAAGCGTGGAGCCTTTACCAAGGTGTCGCCTTGCAGGGAATGGTTGGTCCTTGCATAAAAGGCGCAACAATGCGGATGACCGCTTCATGGCTCGCCCGAAGGTAGCAACCAAAACGTTCAATTCAGCGTTATGGGTCTTGGTAAGGGAGTAACCATTGAGCCGAACTATTCAACCGGATCATTAGGACCATCCAGGATGAAATCATTTGCACTATCAAGGCGTACAGCCCGGATGCATCGGTGGGCTCAGAGAGTGGTGGAACTGTCGGTAATTGCTCCTGTGTTTTCTGAATACACGCCATCCATGGCGACAATTGTGCCAGACCCCTGTTCGCCTGTAAGTGGACATTTTGGATCAAGCCTAGTGAGAACAACGCCTGAACGATAGCAAAACCCCGTAGCGTCCGCTACCACGAAGGCCAGGCGCATTGCTGTGCGAGGGATCGCGGCAGCCAATAGCGTAAGCATGACAGCAAGCATCATTGTCTGGGTCAGTGCCATTTCTTGATAACCGGATTCAGATAGATGCGCGGAAAAAATCCGGGGCCGCGCCTGTCATGCGGATTTGCCCGGCAATCAAATTGAAAAACACCTTGCGTTATGGTACGGTCGCGCTCCTCCGATGGAGCAGCGCCAGGCATAAACGACATGCGTGGTTGTTGTTCATCCGATAATCAGCGTCGTTTGATGCGTTCCGGGGTAGTGAGAATCACGCTGGTGGCGATTTAACAATCGCTCCATATGCAGTCAGCGCGGCTTCAGGGATTTCATACGGCTTGATTGTAGTCCGGGGTTTGGAATCACTCCCCGAGCGTTTTTCGCAAGATGCTAAATGCCGTGTACCACGGGCGATGAATCTTCACCCGTTTACCTGAGCTGATTCCGCTCGACTAAAAGATACGTTGCCATAATGCCGAATGCCTGTCTGGCCCAACTACCGAACCAGACAGGCATTCGGCATTTCTCATATATCTATTTATGGTAATTTACTAATATGACGATCGAAATAAAGCGCCCACACGTTCCCCTGTGGATACGGTTGTTCCCCTTCATGTCCTGGCTGCCCAAAGTCAACAGCGAAACCCTCAGGGCCGACCTCATCGCTGGTATCACGGTAGCATTGGTCGCTATACCTCAATCGCTGGCATACGCGCAACTGGCGGGGGTCCCGCCCTACTACGGCCTGTATGCTTCCTTCCTGCCAGTCATCATCGGCGCGCTGTTTGGATCGTCACCAGCGTTGTCCACCGGTCCGGTCGCCATGACTTCACTACTGACCGCCGCCAGCGTCATGACGCTGGCAACCATGGGCTCGGCACAATATGACGCATTTGTCATCCTCATGGCGCTGTTGTCCGGCTTGATTCAGATCATTATGGGCGTTGCGCGTCTGGGCGTACTAATCAATTTTCTTTCATACCCCGTATTGCGCGGCTTCATCAACGCTGCCGCCATTATCATCGCCCTGGCCCAGCTGCCGGCCATGCTGGGGCTGAAACTTCAGCACGGCCCACACTTCATGGTGGACATCTTGAATGTCATCGAACACGCCAGCCATTCGCACATCCCGTCATTGCTGTTTGGCGTTGGCGCTTTGGCTATGCTGGTGGCGCTTAAGAAATTTGTCCCGAAGTTGCCAGGTGTATTGATTGTGGTCGTCATAACGACGGCCATCAGTTATCTGACTGGTTTCGAGGCCGATGGCGGCGTGGTGGTTGGCGTCATCCCGCAGGGACTACCGAAGCTGAGCATGCCGCCCGTTGACTTTACCGCGAGCATGCATATGTTGCCCGCCGCATTTGTCATCGCCGTCATCAGCTTCATGGAAGCCATGTCGAGTTCAAAAATCATCGCCATAAAAACGAGAACAAAATGGGATGAGAACCAGGAACTGGTCGGTCAGGGGCTGGCAAAAGTCGCGGCTGCGTTCAGCCAGGGTATGCCTGTCAGCGGGTCATTCTCTCGTTCGGCGCTGAACCTCGCTTCGGGCGCAAAAACCGGAATGGCGTCCGTTATCGCGGCCATTATTGTTCTTGTCACCCTGGTGTTTTTCACGCCATTGCTGCACCATCTTCCCAAGCCGGTGTTGGCAGCCATCATCATGGTCGCGGTGTTCAACCTGATCAATATCAGGGTCATCCTGGATGCCTGGATCGCCAGCCGGGAGGATGGCATTGCGGGCTTGACGACCTTTCTCGCTACGCTGGCTTTTGCCCCGAATATCCAGAACGGTATTCTGACCGGCATTCTTCTTTCCCTGATGCTGTTTCTGTTCCATACTATGCGTCCCGGCATTGTGCTACTTGGCGTCGATAAAAAAGGTAATCTGCAAAGCGCAAGACAATTTAATCTCCCAAAACTGCATCCGCAGATCGCGGCCATACGGTTTGACGGGCCGTTATATTTTGCCAACGTCAACGATTTTGAAGAATCCGGTTTGTATGTCATGTGCAGCGACCCCGACCTGAAACACATTCTGGTGGTCTGCGATGGCATGAATTTCCTTGACGCGTCCGGCGTCGAAATGCTGCGAACCCTGCATGAGCGAATGCGCAAGAGCGGCGTCGATATCTCATTCAGCAACCTGCGAAGGAATGTCGCGGATGTTATGCAGCGCACCGGACTCATAGACGAAATCGGCGCAGATAATTTCTATACAACTACCAGAGAAGCCATCGACGGCATCACTGAAAAATTACAGGAATCGGAGCAATCCGAGCACTCCGAGACGAAAGAGGGTTTAGTATCGTGAGAAACCTGATCATTTTTATTATTGCTTTCGGAATGACCGGCGGATGTTTAGCATCCGAGGCAAACTCGTCAGAACTGCAAATAATTATAGAACAAGCACAAAGCGGTGATTCCGGCGCACAAATGCTTTACGGCCTGGCATATCTGGATGGCCGCTACGGATTGAACAAAAACCCACAAAAAGCCGCCAACTGGTTCAAGGCCTCCGCGAAAGAAGGCAATCATTATGCGCAACTGCTTTTGGGTAATTGTTACGCCAACGGAACCGGCGTCAATAAAAACGACACAAAGGCTTTTCAGTGGTGGCAAAAATCCGCGACCGGCGGTAATGTTGAAGCGCAATATCATCTGGGCAAAGCCTATCTCTATGGCGAAGGCACCGCTCACGACGACAACAAGGCGATCAAATGGGTGACCCGATCTGCCAAGGCAGGTAATGCGGATGCCCAGTATCTTATAGGCAAGATGTATCACGACGGTTTTGTCGTCGCTCAGGATCACGACTTGGCAAGAAGCTGGTTGACTCGCGCCGCAGCCAATAATCACACCGGAGCGACTAACCTTCTTGAAGCCATTGACTCAGTCATCAAATATGCCACGCCCGTTTCTCAGCAATCATCTGGCAAGTTGATCAACAAGGCCCGGCAAGGCAACCCCTATTCCCAATATGAACTGGGCCTGCGATACCGCGATGGCGCGTTCGATGTCCCGCGCGATTCCGACAAAGCCTTGTACTGGTTGTCAAAAGCAGCAGATAACGGGGAGCTTATGGCGATGAAAGTTCTTTCGGAAGTTTATGCAAAAGGAACGCTTGGAGTCAGTAAAAATGCTGACAAAGCCACCTATTGGCATAAAAAATCGGGAGGACGTCATTAGGCGAAGCCCTGAAAGAAGCCCAAATTGTGTTTCCAGGAATGGCCTCCACTGAATTGATACACCCCCAGCCTTCCAGTTACTGGCGTCTAGTATCAACCGTTGCTTTTACGTCACCCTCTGAACGGGCGAGGGAAAAATGTGGCGAGAACTTATACAACGATTGATATTGGGTATTATGAAAAAACCTGACTGCTCAATTTGTTAAACAGCGCGCCTAAACTTCCTGCTGAAAGCCGCATGACCTTTGCTCAATTTGAACCCCGTTGATTGTGTTTTGAAGGGTATAACGCTGTTGATATTGAACAGCCCGGCCATTCGTTACGACATCCGATACGCCGAATTATCGTAAAATTCTCCTGACTGACCGCCTTTTGTGCGCAAGGCTGATCATGTTGCATCATCCCGAAAATCGCAGTTGACTCACGCAATTGAACCTGAGCTGAGGTCGCTCCTCAACTAGAGCTCGTATATATTTCTAAGTGGTTATTATGATGTTGACAGAGAGGAGTCCATATAAGCCCACGCAAGCGCTTTCGTGCGCCTCGGCAATTGCTCTTGCACCCCCTGCATATTCGCCGTTCATGGCGAAAACCACGAGTTTTTCTGAACCACCCTGCAGATCAATGTGATGAGCTTGGATGTGCCAACTGCAGCGGTTGATGGATCAAAAGAGCTGCCGTACGCATCTTTTTCGCGTCTTACTGTTTTTCGCACTCGAAGAAGCGGATACCCGCAGATGGAACACCCTGCCCGCAACCCCCACCCCTGCTGCGTATTCCATTGCAACCCGGAACGCACAACATCTCCATTCTCGGAGGTGGCTCCCGTACCATCCCGCAAGAGCAATGCCATTAAGTTAAGCTCTATCCCATTGAAAATAGTGGTATAATTTGCCCATGAATCATCAACTCACCAGG
>JAVCKW010088825.1:0-10471 GCA_034780715.1 Peltospira delicata | reverse complement strand
CTGACTACTGCAGGCGAGGTATCTCGACCAACCTCATGAACACTGACCGATGTTTGCGAAAACAGTGTGTCACTTTTAATCAGATTTTCACACAATTTTGCAACCTGGAAATATCTAGTGCGCATGCCCACACATGGTGTTTTTCTTTCAAAATTATTCATACATTTTGATTTTAAAATGCGATTTTCGTTTGATGGCAGAATATCACAATCTTTTTGAGCAGTTGATAGCTGATTTAATCAGCTAATTTGATAGTAAATTCGATTGTTTTATGCACATTGAAAATTGTGAAATGGCTGACGAAAGATCAGTTATATACAGAAAAAATTTGAGTCAAGAGTACATGGATTTTTAATACTGGATACTTTTCTGGTATTCTGGATTAACTACAGATACATTTTTCACATCAACACACTTGACAGCTCACATCTCTTCTTGCAGATTCACTCTTTGGACCAACATAGTTAAAAGTTAAGACAATAATATCAAGTTAAGACAATAATATCAGATGTATTGAAGTTTATATTAAACTGTTGGTGCAAACATGTTTCATTGTGCCATGTATGAGTGATGTGAAGTGTATAAGTAATGTGAAATGTGTATTTTTGTTTCAGACAAACCAAGTTCAGCCAGACCAGAGAGAGGGGGACGAGGTGGAAGACAAAACCGGGAGCCTCGTGAAATTCGAGACAATGAGACTGACCGCCGACCTCCTAGAAGGCAACCTCCACGAGAACCAAGAGACCCCAAGGGTGATGAGAATGTTCCTCCAGAATTTAGGTGGGTCTTTTGATCGAGCTAACAATCTTGGGGCAAGCTAAAAAATCATTGTATTAATTTTTTTTTTTTAGATGGTGTCATTAAAAAAAAAACTGAACCATACAGTGCATTTATGCTTGTGTAGATTGTCATACATGTGCCGTTTTCATAGTAGAAATTAAGTGCTGAAATAGTCTAAATTCGATTGTTTTCATGGTTTTCAATGTTTAAAAAATTGTTAACCATAAGTCGGATGGATCTGACAGGACATGATTGTTACGTTACATGAATTATATTTGGTAACCCATGGGTTATCTAATTGGTTGTATGAGATTTTAACCTTCTGACTACTGAATTGTTTTTAGTATAAAAAACACACACCTGTTAGTGAGTACACAAATGTTTTCGCTTATTTACTGAATTAAAATTTAGATAAAAACTAAATGTTTGTATGTGAATTGGTATGATGTATGTATTTGACTTTTCATGTTTAGGTTACATCTTTATGTAATTTAAAGATGTTCAAAATTGTGCAAAAAATCTATGAAGTCTGCTTTAAGTGCATCCATAATGATGTCTGGAAAATCATCCATTATTAATAATCCATGTATTTGTTGACTCCCAATTTCACAAGTTCAATGTGCATAAAACAATCGCATTTACCATCAAATTAGCCGATTTAATCTGCTATAAATTTCTGAGTGATTGTGATATTCCGCCGTTATTGTCATATGAAAATACCTGAAGAAAATTGTTTTAAAATAGAAATATCAAAATATTTTCGAAAAACAAACCATGCCACTAATCACTGACCTATTCCCCGTTGTCTGGGCATGCACACTAGATATTTCCATGTGCAAATTGGCAGTTGTATTAAAGGGACACATTTGATTCAGCATATAGTCAGTGACCCTGGGTGAGATAAATCGCGTGCAGTAGTCAGAAGGTTAATTTAAAACAGTAGGTAATAAGTCATCGACAGCTTTTTGCGCAAGTTAACTACATTAAAATAATTTGTCCTATAGTTCGGTTTTATCTTGTAGTTTATAAACAGGTTGCAAGTGAGTAATGTCTTAGTATATTGTGCATCACACATAGTTACATAACTGCCAAAAATTGTTTTAAGGGCTACTTTCATTGTCGTTTGTGGGGGATGTGGAGGGAAGTGAATTTTCTTCTGAACTTTACATTTTATACGTAACCAATAGAGGTTGAAATGAATTTAATTTAGCATAACTGACATTCAAATGAAACTTGTTCATGAGAAATGTGCTTAGACTATGAATTATGTAGTTACAAAAGTTGCATTTTAATATTTTTTTTACAATATTGTGCTAAATGATTTGGCAATGCTCAGTTTATGTAAGTGACCATGTTAATTTCATTTGAATTAAGTAAATTAAAATTTAAAAATGAATTACCAGAGAAAAGCCTGAAGGGAGCAGTGGATTCAACAGAGAGGGTGGAGAGCGTGGCCGAGGTAGAGGTGGTCGTGGAGGTTTTGGGAGAGGACGCGGTGGCCGTGGAAACAGAGGTGGACCCAGAGAAGGCTTTCGGGAAGGTGGTGGATTTGGTGCTCCAGGTGGTGGGGCTGGCGGCGAAAGACCAAGGAGAGATTTTGATCGTCACAGCGGTAGTGACAAAACGTAAGTTCAAGGTGGTTGTATGCATGTACAAGTGTGCTTTATCTATATGACAAAACTTGGAATGGTTTTGTTTACTTTCTATTTGACAAGTTCATCTTGTTCAGTAAGACACCATTACCAGTCTGTCGGTATTTATTAGCAGATGATAAATTTAATCTTTGAACTACAGAAATGTTGAAAAGCTTGACACCTTGTATCACTACATATTTGTTGAAAGTTGATGGGATATAGTAGTTGAAACTGGTTTACTTTGGATGAAAAAAGTTTGGAAGTTGTGTCCATTTGAAGGGTAGTTTGTGTAGTAATACATATTTATCATGTATCGGAGGAATTTCTCAAGTGGCTACATACAATTTGGCTTAAATGATAGGTAAGAAGACGTTTTTGCGTCTATTTCAGTGGCATCAAGGCTGTGGAGAAGAAAGAGGGAGGTGGTGCTCGCAACTGGGGAACATTCAAGGATGATATGGTGTAAGTTTGTCAAGCCAAACCTTTTCATCTGCTTGTGGCCCATTGTAGGTTTTGACTAACAAGCTTTTAGTGTAGTTGTGATTCACTAACAGTGTTATGTGCTAATTAATGTATAGCCACTTGCCTTGATGCCTCTGTATAATATCTGCTGGCATTATTAGTTTATTTTCATTGATGTGAGGTGCATTTTTAGCCTTCTAACAACTGCAGACAAGATATTACCCAACTGTTTACCACTAGTATATCCCTTCAATTTTTCATGCCAGTTTGAAACATTGATCATCCAATATGGTAAATGAAAATGTAAAATGCAAGTATTTTTGTTTATTTTGACAGTTAATGAGTGTTTTATAGCAGATTAAAAGTTGATGGTATTTCATTTGATTTATGATCAACAAAAGGTGTGAAAGGCAGTTCAAACATTGAAGATAGTGGTAATCTACCAGTTTGTGTGTAATAAAACATCCAGTTGCATTGATAATGTAGCAAATAATTTTATTTAAAACATTTTTTTTATTGGGTGCCTGCATATTGGCCGATTTTATAACATTTTATACTAAAATGTGTCTTGACGTGATGATCAAAATAAATCCATTTAATTTCCCATGATGGAATTAATATTTTACCGGAATCTGAACAGGACACATACTTCAGATGATTTCTTTTCAGGTTGATAAAATGTAAATGTTCTGATGTTTCTTTTTTTGTAATCTAGAGAGCCTGTTCAGGATGGAGAGGAGGAGCATCGTGAAAATTGGACAGCTGATGAAGTTCCAGACAATTCTGAACTGAAGTGAGTAATGGGCATTTGTGAATTTCTTTTGTTCAGTTCTATCCTTTGGTTATGCCTCAGTAGTTTATAAAAAAAACTACATATAAAGTATTAAAACCCTTTTTCTTTTTTTATAATCAAGCATTAATTTTTTTTTTAAATGGCATGGGTATGTTCACTGTCAAATATTGGTTAATAATAAAACCATCTAAATTACATGAAATTAAATATTTAGACTAGAAAATACTGAAAGACCTATCAGTTGATCATTTTTGCTTTTCAGTTGATTAAAAAAAAACACACCTAAATTCTTACATTGGTAGGGGATCTTAAATTGATTTCTAAAATTTCATTCCTTAAGCCCAGGTATGGTGATGCTAAACAAAATGTTTTGCAGTGAGAGTGGCGAGGCTGAACATGGCGGAGAGGAAGAACCAGCACGCCAAATGACTTTGGACGAGTGGAAGGCTCTGCAGAAGCAGAACAGGACAAAGGTGGACTACAATATTAGAAAGGCCGGAGAGGGTGAGGACAACAATAAGTGGAAGAAAGGCATTGCCTACACAAAGAAAAAGGAGGAATCTGATGATGAGGAAGACGACGAGGAGGAGGTAGAGTACAAACTGATGTTAAAATGACAATATTGTTTTTAAACACCAAACAAATGGCTTGATTAAAATATTGTCATGCAAGGAAGTTATTTGTCATGCAATTACAGTTGCATTCACGAAGACTAATCGGTGTACTTCTGTTCAGTTGTACCGAGAGGTGTAAACATTTAAAGTTTTTTCTATGAATAATTAAAACCACAAACAAAGCAGCAAATATGTTGGTGATTAAGTGTATTTTACCTGATTTAATTTATTGAAAGTAGAGCATCTGCTTGTGATAGTGATATGTTGGATCCTTACTGTTTCTTGTTACACCCAAGTCTCAAAAGTGACTGGCCATGGTATGTGTTACCTTGTCGGGTAGGGCACATGCAAAGTAATTTGCTGCTAATCAGAAATTATATCATGTGGCAGCAGCAAATTTTGCACTGAACAAAATGTTTATAAAATGGAAGACTATACAATTTATCCTTGGTGTGACTTGTACTGTTATACCTGCAGAGATATTTAAACATGTGACACTTCAGTGTGTGGGATGTGTACATGCAAACAAAATGGGATTAAAGTAATAAATTAATAAAATTGGTTTTCCCCCATAGCAGGTTGAACTGGTAATGAAAAGTATATTTAATAATGCTGACCCCTTACAAAAGAAATTTATTGTTGAATTTTCAGGATGAAGACCGACACAAGAAAAAGGACCTGTTGGACATTAGGATTACCTTTAACGAATCGCCCCGTCGCGGCCGTGGAGGGAGAAGACCCCGTGATGGGCGTAGCCGTGGAGGGCGAGGAGGAGGTCTGGGGCGCGGTGACCGAAAGCCGCGTGAGACTGCACCAAGGATGGATGACGAAACAGACTTTCCCAGCTTGGTCAAGAGTGCAGCGTGAGCACATACAAAGCATCCTGTTGATAACTGTGTCTACAGTCCTGCCTGTCAAGATTTAACTTCCGTAGTTTGCCAAGACAAGTGGATTTCGGTACATTGGTGTGGATATTTTTCTACAAGTGGTTCGACTTGATTGCCTGTTGCATTTAAAATTACCTCTCAACCTTTTTGACATCGACATTGGTGTGTGTGGGATCTCATCATTCAGAATTGGTTCACGGACAGCACCACATGCTGCCATCTGAAGCATTGCATGAGAACGAATATTCAAATAGAATTCGCAGGAATATTTGTCACAAACAAGTGCTGCGTTTTTTTTGTTTTTTGTTTAATGTTTGGGTGTTTCTTGCACTAGAGTGTAAGATGTGTGTTGGTACTTTGGACAAAATGATAAACGACTCCCAATTTTCACTTTTCCAAATAAACCTAATAGATATTTTGTTAAGTACATACACTGTATTAAAGTGTACATATTTTTCATTTATACCTAAGATGAAAAGTTGACAAAAAACCTTATCACCTGTTGTACGTGAATTGTTTTCAACATACTGACTTTGCCAACTATTTTGCAACCAATATTTATTGCTGCAACATAAAAGCTTTTGCCTATATATTTTTTCCATACTGTCACATTTGCAGGACAAGATTTTGTTTTTGTTGCATGGGTGTGTCAGAGTATTATGAATGAATCGAGTAAAATAGGTTATCCCCCAGTTCTTCACTTTCATGTTAATCTTTTATACCTAGTGATAACTTGTTCAGATGACTAGATGTTGTGATTTATTAGATTAAATTTTTTTTATACATGTCATGAAATTTCATATTTTGAAATAACTGATTGCATTCCTTTTGTAGCCAAAGCATTTAGCAGGGATGACATGAATAAATTGATGTAGATCAGAATGTTTTGAATCAGATTTTTTTTTACTGACATGAATTGTTAGCTTTATTTAGTCCTGTGATTGTTCCTGTTCACATTACTTAAAATGGGGGTGTGTTTGCTCAATTTTGTTTGTCACATTGTTTGGAGGAATTTTGTTTCTTCCAGTTGATTTTGACCTGAACATAGTCCCTAGGTATTTTTGTGTTCATTTATATTCAGAAATAGACTTGCTTATAATAAAAGTATTGACTTTAATTATGTGCAGAAGGCATACAAACTTTATACTGAAGTCCTGTTAGACTGTTCAGAATTTGATGCCGTTGTAAAAGTTTTCCTTTGATAATTTTAAAGACTAAACATTACATACTGATTTGGTGTTGGTCAACAAATGTTTATAGTAGCTGACTTGATTTTTTACCTTTTCATAATTTTGTACATATGAAAAAAAAAAAAATGTATATTGAGAAATTAAGTTAAGCTACTAAAGTCTTGAGGATCAGAAACGCACATGAAGTACTGAATCATGAAACTGTTTTAATAGTATGTAATATTGGTCATTAAAATGTCTAATGGTGAATGTTTTGTGTTGACATCAAACTCAAGACAGTTCTAAATAATTGAAATTCCAGCATTTCTTTACTGCATAATTTGCCTTGAAAATTTTAAAAACAACCCTTCTTATCCCACATAAATTTGTAAACAAAAATTCATGGTTTGTAAAAGTAGTAACTGCAAGGACACATACAAGTGACCTGATACTGTTTGATAGCACCTGATGCATTGTGATCTTTCAACTCCATGGTCATTGTTCTATAGGCTGAAGGTTAAATATACATGTTTGGGATTTAACATAAATGTAGTCTTATTGCACAGACCTGAAATTACTAGTCAAACAATTTCTGATGCAGTTTTTGTTAGATTCTGATCAGTAGTGTATTGTAGCATGTGAAATTACCATGGAGTGATTGTATATTTTGTTCAGGTTGGTTTAATAGTGATGGTACAGACATGAATACATAAGTATTTGGTTGTTATAAGATTTCTCCAGTCAGGAAAGCTTTGGATATTTGCATTATTGTTTGAAGAGACTTGTTTACATAGCACACCAGGTATCGCCTGCTGTAAGTGGACTGAGATTTTTATTAAACAACAAATTGCAAACTTCATAGGAAGAGGCAGCAAACACGGATGACAACAGCTGATGTTATTTATTAAAATAACATATATTCTGATAAACTGATGTTTGTCTTTTGTTTATTTGCTTAGTTTGAGTAAATTATACCAGCTAAAATTGGTTCCATATGGTACTAACATTGAGAACTAGCTATAAATTGGTCCTAATAAAAACTAAATGAATACTAATACATTAGAACTATAAAAAATATTCTATAGTTGTGATATTTTCAGAATATTCATTCAAACAGTGAATAGTGGGTTTGCGTTTCATTAGTTTAAAAGTGAAGGAAGAATATTTCTGCCCACCAGTGTCTTGTATTAAAAAAAAGCGGAGAGGATTGGTCATGGATCAGATATACAGCGTTTGCTATGATATGGTTGTCTGCTTGAGAGGACTTAGATAAGTTTCATTCCAGCCATTGCTCCACAACTGGTGTAACAAATTGCATCCTTAATGGGATGTTTGTAAAAAAGCTTATTAGAATGGGTACAAGTATTGAGACAGTAGTAGCTTTCATTGTGTAGAAGTCTGTAATAAAATCTCTCTGGAGACTAATACAAAACTAGTTGGACCCATTTGGCTATTTCTGGTACCAACCAATGCAACGCTACCAGTCTTGTACATGCACTATCCACATCTTACTGGCTTTGTGTTTTTCTAGCCAATATTTCACAACTGATTCAACAAATGCTGTGTATAGCACTGTATAATACTGTTGGTGGCAGTAGCTAGTGGGAATTTCTCTTGGTTAAGTTGGTAGAGTGCTTGAACACTCGGCCTGAGGGTATGGTTCGAATCCCACCAGTAGATTTTGATTAATCCATTACGTATATCGTTCTGTCTGGAGATTGTGTGTGTGTAAAAGATTCCTTTCAGATTGATGGATGTTGGATGTTTAATATGCCCTTAACTTTGGACACTGTTTATACTATGTTCCTGCTGCTTCAACAATGTTGAATTGTACACAATAACAAACAAAATGCAGTATTTCATTTTCTTTTTTATCAGTCAATAAATAATGGACGGCTGAAATTTTGTTAAAGAAAACTATTTGTATCATAAACATAGCTAAATGAAGAAATGAAACGTTTAAAACAAGTTTCTATGAATGTATAACAAAGCATATCGAAGCACATAAATAACTTGATCCTAAATGTACCAGTATATATTGTTTGAAAAATTATTAATTAAAAAAAATCAGCATTTCATATTTTAACAACAAAAAGTATAATCTGTTATTGAACATCAATTTTCAAAGATTTTAGTTTGAGATATTTAAACCATTACTAATTATTAATTTTAAACATCAGGATTTGTGCAATTCAACATTTTAAATGTTATTTTTCCTTCCTTTTTCTGATATAATTTTATAATGAGCATTCCCAATGAGCTCCACAATGGATAAGATGGGTTAAAGGATTAACCATTCTACCATGACTTTGAAAAAGACTCGATTCTGATTGGCCAGTCACCTAAATTTAGAGGTAATAAATCCATGATTTACATGTGTAGTAATATAAATGTCAACAATATTGATGTTATTTTGACCTGTGAACCCAGGACGATATTTTCGGTTTGTAAAAAGATTACAGATATCAAACCCGAATGGTTCGATAACGGCATGGTCCCGATTCGTGATGTAAACACCATTACAAGTGAAAACTAAAATTGGGGAAGAAGAACAGAAGTCCTTTTCATTTTTGAGATGAAAGCGTACACTCGGACTGCCCCCACCCCCACGTTTTTCAACGGTCTGTCTTACGCAATCCAAATGGATGTCGTTCATCAAAGTGTTTTGTCGTAACCCTAATGAATTAAAACCACACATGGTTAGGCCTAAAAGAACTATATTTATTAAAATACACCAATACAAGTTATAATATTTCAAACCATAGGTCTTCATCGGAGAAAAACAACTACAAAATACTGAGATCTTAATCAAGGCTTCAACTGTAACATTAACAATGTAACGCTAATGATGTAACGTTATGATTTTATTTATTCTTTTTTTTATGAATTTCCCTTTACAACCGTTGGTTAAATTTATGGTTAAATTGCCTTTTACAGTTGTTGATTTCATTTAGGTGAATTATTACTGACGTTTGTTTTTAATTAAGTACCAAACATTTGAGGTTTAGGCATTTATCAAAACTCATTAAAGAATAGGGGTGGATGAAGAGATGCTGGGGTATTTGCTAACAAAATCACTACTCTTTATCTGCAAATTCAAAATAGTTCCTAATTTGAACATGCTTTTCGTCATGGTAGAATGGAAATAAACGTATTCTGATTTGAAATTGGAGGTAGTTACATTTAACAGTATTAAATTCAAACTACCTCTAATTTCACATCAGAGTATGTTTATCTCCTAATTTAACAATTTGAATAAGAAACCTACTACTGGATGTTTTTGTTTCTTTATACTGAATGAGTAGCCTACACACTGCTGTGTGCAATGTAAACTCCAATCAGTTTGCAAAGACCAGTATTTCAATGGTGACTTGATGCTAGCGATGTATAACTACAACGAATGATTCACATGTTGAGCTTTCCAGCAAGGTGGTCCTGCAGCTGACGGTTGAATTCGTCCAGAGATTTGTAAACTCTTCGGCTGATTGGAACAAAGTCGCACTCCATTGTGCGGGTAGCTATGACTGGAAGAAGTTGAGGAAAATAAGCAAGGTTTAACAGATTTAGTCATTGTATTTCTGCTATAATTAATACCTACTTAATTATCATTAATGAATTTCATAACCACTTCAAGCAGTTAAGATGAATTTTGCATGGGTTATTCTCAATTATTTATTCTATAGAAACAAGAATGTAAACAATCCTATTGTACAAGTTCTACTGTATGAAGATCTGGGAGTTTATTTTTACAAACTTTAATTTACCAACTGATAATTCTTTTATAGGAAATGTACATTTAGGTTAACATTTGAAATAAAACTTAGGATTTTAAATTTGTTTTATTTCACAATGGACTTAACAGATTTATAATGGCACTGAACACATTTAAGTGGAAATTTCCTAGTGGCTGACAGGGATCCAACTCAACTTAAAACTATTCCCATAAATAAACACAACAATGAAATAAATGGCTGAATTTGTTATCCATTTTTAAACTAACTACATATCAACAAGAGTAGGTTTAGAACAAAAGGATACATTCCTTCATGGAAAAATTGTTTTGCTCATGATGTTGCCATTTTCTTTCCAGGTTGGCCAGCTGTAAATAAATAACATCAACCGTGATGAAAAT
>JAVCKW010088824.1:0-39712 GCA_034780715.1 Peltospira delicata | reverse complement strand
TGGTGTGGGATCCCTGCAAATACAGCTCTGGCTCGTCTTGGCATACTGGGAAGCTTAGCATAAAAGGGTACCGTCCCCTTAACCCAGGGAAGCAAAGGGCTCCAAAGCTGGCAGAACGACAATTTCGACTTCATTCTCCTCTGCCCAGCGCCGTATTCTATTCAACTTCATCGGTTCCGGAACCTGGGAGAACCACAACTGGTTGAAATGATGCACCTCCTTGATTGTTGGAAGGTCTCTTTCACTACCGAGTATCTTGAGGTCCAGTATTGAGCGCCCTCTGATATCCCCAGTGTCATCGACAAAGCCAATGAGATTGGCATCCGGGAATCCACGCTGAAGCAGAGAACCGAGGTTGATCGCCCGATCATCGGTGCCATAAATCAGCAAGTTGATACCACCATGGTTATGGTGACCACCTACATCACGGCGCCGCAGGTATTCCTTGTAGAAGATCCTGGGTGCGATCATGAGTGTCATGGCAACCAGAAAACTGATGGGCAGGAGCATTAACGAGATATTGCGGCTTTCGGTATAGAGCACCAACAAAAATGCTGCCCCCCATGCAAAAGCAGCTACGACCACTTGATCGACGATATCAGCCAATACAATATGCCGAAGGGTATGGGTATAACTCCCCATTGCAATCATGACGGGTATAACAACCAGAGGAAACAGCCAGGCACCAGTAAGGCTAATACCACTCTGCGCTGTAAAGGCCTCCCAGAAGCCATAGCGGATGGCCACTGACAGAACCCATCCAGCAGCAATAGCTATCAGATCCATAACAATCACAGGCACCTGCTGCTTGAACACTCTCTGCCAATTTACTGTTCCTACAAGGCTTACAAATATCCCCTTGATAATCCAGCCAATGTCAATCCAGCAATTTGCCCTGGAAAAATACTCCAGATCCTGATCAGCCTTCGCAGGAAAGAGCACCCTTCGATAGAACGCATCCGGGGATTCATCCGCCGGGTACATCTCTGATTCGTTTCGATAGTCAATCTGGTTGGGACCAAAAATACCCGGTCGATACTTGAGGACATCTGCATACTTGCCAGAAAACATATCGGCATAACTCAACGACTCGGGTCGTGGTCCGACAAATGACATCTCACCCTTGAGGATATTCCACAACTGAGGCAACTCATCCAGTTTGGTCCGCTCAAGAAACTTACCAACACGCGTCATCCGAACATCACCGGCAACAGTCACACCGGGGCCTTTGCCCCCCCAATCAGCGGCAAACTTGCGAAACTTGAGCAGATTGAACCGGGCCCCTCCCGCACCAAGGCGCTCCTGCGTAAACAGAATACTACCCGGAGTATCAAGGCGTACCGCCAAAGCAATAAGGGCAATCACAGGCGCCCCAATAATCAGCCCCAGCAGTGAAAACACAACGTCAAAAGCCCGTTTGCAGAACGGAACCGGTGCCTCGTCAACCAACGGAACACTTGCAACATCAACAGCCATCACCTTACCCCAAATTGGTTGGGCTTTAATACCCCATGACCTGCGCTTCGTTTTCCTCTACAACACTCTGCGCTTTTTGAAAATCCTCTGGCCTCCCAATATCCATCCACATGCCATCATGCCGAAAAACATGAACGGGTAGCCCTTTTCCCAGCAATACATGCATCAGATCATCAAACCCAAAAGGTACACCTTCTGGAATCTGCTCAAGAATTTCCGGTTCCATACAGTAAATGCCCATACTTACCGTATAGTTCATCGACGGCTTTTCATGAAACCCTGTCACCAAAGTATCATTGGCCTCAAGAACGCCCAAATCCACCTGAACAGTTTTGGAAGTAACGCCAATAGAGAGCATGCCGCCATGTGAGCGGTGGAACGACTGGAACGCATACAGATCCAGATCCGTTACCAGGTCACCATTGAGGACAAGAAACGTGGAATCCAGCTTGTCCTTGAGCAAGTTGAGCGCACCGACAGTTCCCATCGGCTCCTTCTCTTCGCTGTACTCAATATTCAACGACCACTGACTTCCGTCACCACAAAAAATCTTGAGCAAGTGCCCCAGGTACCCGGTAGTAACGTAGGCATCCAACACCCCATTCCGGCGTAACCACTTCAACGTCATTTCAATGACTGGCGTATCCCCTATTGGCATCATCGGTTTAGGCAATATCAATGTATATGGCCTGAGCCTGGTCCCCTTTCCCCCAGCTTGTATAACTGCCTTCATCCCTTAGCCCCATTTACTTCTAATAGTGAGCTTTATCTTAGTTTCTTATAGGACCAAAGGGATGGATCTACTTCACGTAGTCGCAACAAACAAATGGCAAAAAGGGGACGGTACCCTTTATTGGTTTGACAGAAACCAGGGGGAGGACGTACGCTTATCCATCTAATACGTACGTTTATTGGAGTTTAATATTAATCGTTGCATAAATATTTGCGCTATCGTTCCCGCCTTTCAATAAAGTGTCGTAAAAGCTTCCACAGGTAGGGTGGATCAAGGAGAGAAGCGACGGATCCACCGGAACAGCGCTTAGAACCATCAGTTTTGGTGGAACCGCTACGCTTGTTCCACCCTACGACTTTTATAACGCTCTCTTCGAGGATGGGGAGAGAGTGCTACAATTGGCGAAAACATCTGCAACGATTAATACACATATCATATTCAATCTGGAGTAACGCGATGGGTTCAGCAATAACACCTTCCCGGTTGCGGGAAAATTTGTATCGCATACTGGATCAGGTTCTTGAGACTGGCGAGCCAGTGGAGATTTTGCGCAAGGGAAGAATGCTAAAAATTGTACCTGAGCGGCGGCGCAGTCTGAAAATCCTCAAGCGACATCCTGGTTTTATCGAGGACGACAAGGATGCATTGGTCCATATCGATTGGTCTTCTGAATGGCGGATTTAGTCTACCTTGATACCCATGTTATCGCGTGGTTATATACTGAAGGTGGCCAGTCCATTCCAGCTGCTGCCAGAAAAGAGATTGAGCGTTGTAATTCGCTGCTTATTTCCCCCATGGTCCGCTCGGAGTTGCAGTATCTGTATGAAATTGGCCGAGTCTCTCAGACGCCACAACCAGTGCTGGATGAACTCGCCAGCTATGTGGGCCTGTCGATCTGCCAAGCACCATTCAGTGCTGTTGTGCGGGCAGCCGAGCAATTGAGTTGGACACGCGATCCCTTTGATCGCCTGATCGTAGCGCAGGCATCCTTGAGCGATTCCCTGCTTATTACCAAGGATGCGGTCATAAGAGCAAACTACACTCACGGTTTATGGGCTTGACGGTAAAGGGTACCGTCCCCTTTCCCATCCCAAGTACCATTCGGGTCTGACATCTGGTTTGTGAAACCAGATTTGAGAAATGCGGGCCAGACATTGCAACCAACATTAAATATGCATAACATGTTCACCATATCTTCTGCTTAAATAGATGGTGACCATTCATGCCTCACAAACCACTATCCATCAGTCATGGAACCAAGAAAACAGCCAACGTCTCCATTAACGAAGCATTGGTGACGGCAGCACGGTCACTCCAAATCAATGTTTCGAAAGCAGCCGAACTCGGACTATTCAAAGCGGTTGCGGACAAAAAGGCTGAGCTCTGGCTTGAAGAGAATCGCCACGCACTGGAGAGCTCCAATACCTATGTAGAAAAATACAGCCTGCCATTGGCAAAATATCGACAATTCTGATGGCGCGTTTCGATGTTTACAACAACCCTGACGGTAAGGGGTATCTTTTAAATGTCCAGGCAGGGATTCTCGACCACTTAAATACGCGAATGGTAGTTCCGTTGATGCTGGCCTCGGAAGCACCCCAACCCGCCCGGATTCTTAATCCTGTTTTTATTGTCTCTGGCGATGAATTGATTATGGCAACCCAATTTATGGCTGCCGTTCCTGTGTCGATATTGCACTCTCGGGTAACGAATCTAGAAGATGAACACCAGAATATTGTTGCCGCTATCGATTTTTTATTACAGGGATTCTGATACCCAATATTTCATGTAAATCCAGCGCCTCCACTAATCCTCGTCAAACAGCTACCCAATCGATACTGACACAACAATGGACAAGACCCGACAGCTCCTCAAGAAGAAAGAGGGGGCTTTCACCAACTCTGCGCGCGACCATCAAAATGTTGTTGATGCTGGTTACCATCCTGTTGAACCGGGTGACGCTCAATAGCAAGCCCCCTTCCAGTGCCCCCAACCGACTCAAGAAACGTCGCAAGCCTTCCGGGAAGGCCCTCGGAGGACAACCCCGCCAGGTCTTCGATATCGATATTCAACACTTTGCCATTGAATATCAGGCGCAGATTCTTGAGGATGTCCAGTATAGTGGACCACAATCACTGCCTTGGTGCGGTCCGTAATTCATGAGGCAATTGAGGCTACCGGGATATTCCAATCATCCAGGGAACCGCAGTCAGCCAGAACCGGCGCAACAAACAGATTCGCCAACAACGCCTGAAGTCCGATAAACGCCCCGCAGAACCGAAAAACCATCCCACGCCAACAGCAACTCCTGTATTCCTTTGGCTGTGTTTTTGCGTACAAAAGCGCAATAGCATGATTGACGGCGGGCGAGCCATGGCCTACGGTTGGTTGGGCTATCTGAACTCCAATGTAGGTTCTCCGCATGAAGCCAACTATTGCATACTAGCAGCACCGTGAGGCCATCCGGCAAATCGTCGAGCGGCATCATGCCAGGAACCCTCGCATTTTCGGCTCTGTTCTCCACGGGCAAGATACGGACGAGAGCGATCTGGATATCCTTGTCGACACTACTGAGGAAACCTCTCTCTTCGATATTGGCGCTATCCGTGCCGATCTGGTTGAACTCCTCGGGGTAGAAGTCGATGTGCTGACCCCTGGAGCGCTGCCGGACAGGTGGAAAAAGGAGGTGCTGAATGAGGCGCAAGCAGTATGAGCAGGCGGGATGGACTTGCCCTGAGAGACTATCTGGGTCACATCCAGCAGGCTATTGCCCGTATCCAGAGGTATCTCACTGACATCGATCATGCAACCTTCCTTGTTAACGAGGAGAAACAGGATGCGGTCATTCGCAACCTGGAGATCATCGGCGAGGCTGCGGGTAACATCCAGCGACACTTCCCAGACTTTGCCACAGAGCATCCGGATTTCCCTCTCAGAGCCGCTTACGGTACACGCAACGTGCTGGCGCATGGGTATTTCAAGGTTGATTTGGATGTGGTTTGGAAAACCGATGAGCGGGATTTACCCATGCTGGAATTCCAAGTCAGCGAGGTGATCCAATCTTATGGTCATAGTGGGGCGTCACAATCCCCGTGAGTACCAATAAGCAAAAGCATTCCCCATCGCATCCCACTCAATCGTAAGCAGCCGCCCAACCCCGCCTAAAAATACCCCTCCCCCAGAAGACACCCAACTAACCACCCTCAAACAAAAGTGGCCCGGCGGCTTAAGCCACCTCACACCAACAAACCGACAGCAATTGCTTAACCTAACGGCATTGGGTACCGTCCCCCTTTCGGGTACCGTCCCCCTTTCTACATCTTGCTATCCAGGTATTGCCCTGTTTCCATGTGCTTGAATTCCGGCACCATGGTTTCAAACAATGCGACGATGGCCTCCTTCGCCCAATCTCCTGATACCTTTAATACATTGATTTCATTGAGAAACCACTCCAGCTGATCATTATCGAAAGCTGCTTCATTCCTGATCACGCCAAAATTGTCAAAGCGCTCCATGTCCAACACCTGGTTGTCCGTAAAGAACTCTTCAAAATCCTTCTCCCCTGTCGTGTTGCTTGGGGAAAAATGGCAGGGCCATTTGCGCTCCTTGACCAACTTGCCTATGGATGCCCTCCTGGCTTCATCCTCGGAACTGCATTCCACTGCCTCATACCCCAGGCGATCCAGATAGCGTCGCGCAATTTCGTCAAAGGTAATCAGATGCAGGTTCTCACTCAACTTGGGAAAGAAGATATCCCGGTTTTCCCCCAACAAACAGGACATCAGGCAAAGCTCGCCCGACTCTTTTGGAGTCACAAAGTAACGTCGCACATCATTAGGTGCAGAAATAGGCTGACGTTTCTGAATCCGCTGATTAAAACCATGCAACAGGCTACCATCGGAAAATGCCACATTGGCGAACCGCGCTGTGGAGACAGGAACCTCCAGTGAACGCCGCATCAGATACTGCTCCATAATACGCTTGGAACAGCCCATCATATTGACCGGGTTGGCCGCCTTATCCGTTGACACACAAAAATATTTTTTGGCATCAAACCCCGCCGCCTGGACCAATGTTTTCTCGGTATTGAAAACATTCACGTCGATCATCCGCATCAAAGTGTAGGGATCTTTCTCGCTCCGCACGTGCTTGAGCGCTGAAAGATTCAATACATAGTCGTAAGGCCCCTCGTGGTTTACCAATGCATCAAACTCAACCGACCCGATATCCAGCGCAAACGTTCTGAAATCCCCTTCGATATAGCCAACAGAGCTGCGAATATCCCGCACCAGCTCCACCATATTGTTTTCACTGATATCCACCACATGCAAAACCCGCGGATGCCGTTTGAAAATCTCCTTGCAAACCGCCTGACCAATGGAACCCGCCCCACCAATCACCAGAAAAGAGGAGGCCGAGACAATAGAGCGCAGCGCCTCATCATGACGAGCAACATCCTCACCAAACAATTCAGCCTGACGACCAATCAAATCCAGAACAAAATCCATTCAACCCCACCTCACACAAAAAGCCAGAACCCAGAAACAAAAAAGGCGCCAAGCGCCCATTAAAATCACTTACTCAAACCCGCCCGTAGGGTGGATCAAGGAGTACAACGACAGATCCACCAATACCCCCATAAATCACAGAACAGGCATTGGAACAATCAGGGTAGGGCAAGCTGTGCAAAGGACGAACAACATGCCCAACCTTGCCACTAAAACTCAACGCAACTACCCAACCGCCGCCAACAAAGCATCCGTCACATAATCCACCTCAGCATCCTCCAATCCCGGATACAAAGGCAACGTCAGTTCCCGATCCATAATATCAGCAGCAATCGGTGTTGTGCTGGCATCAAACTCCCCCTGGTAACCACTAAACCCCCAAAACGGTGGATAATGAATACTCGACTGAACCCCCTTTGCCTTAAGCGCCTCAATCACACGCACTCGATCGACACCCGATGGCAAGAGCACAGGAAGAATATGATAAGCCGATACCCAGTCTTCATTCATATTCCCAAAAGGTATGCGAACCGGAGAGCCTTCAAGGTTCCTGCGATACCGAGCCGTCAAATCTCCCCGGCGTGCATTACCGGCAGGCAGCTTTTCCAGCTGTATCAACCCCATCGCCGCCCGAATCTCATCCATCCGGTAATTCAGGCCCGGAGCCACAACATCATAGGTGATCGCCCGGCCCTTATGCCGATCCAGCGTCAAGGTCGTCATGCCATGTGACCGCAGGTATCGCAGACGCCGCTCCAACCCCTCGTCACGTGTAACCACCATACCGCCTTCGCCAAGCGACAGATTTTTGTTACTGAAAAATGAAAAACAACTGATGTCTCCAAAGGTACCGCAGCTGCGATCATCAATGGACGCGCCGGGCGCGTGCGCGACATCCTCAATCAGTGCGATACCCTTTTCACGACACAGCTCAGAAATCGCAGCCATATCACAGGGATAACCGGCATAGTGCACCACAATCACTGCCTTTGTGCGGTCCGTAATCCGTGAGGCGATTGAGGCTGCTGAGATATTCCAATCATCCAGTGAACCGCAGTCAGCCAGAACCGGAGTCGCGCCCACCATTTTGACCACATTCGCATCGGCCACGAAGGTGAGTGCGGGTATAATAACTTCATCCCCGGATTTAGCATCCAGAGCCAATAGCGCCATGTGGAGCGCTGCTGTACCGCTAGAAACCGCAGTAGCACGAGCATTGTCTCCGAGGAATGCACCAAAATTCCTCTCGAACGACCGAATACGCTCGCCCATCGTGAGCCAACCTCCTTTGACAACCTCAGCCGCGGCTTCTATTTCGCGGTTGTCAAAATTTAGTTGAAACAACTGGATCTTCCACATACCTTATCCTTGAAAACAACGATCCTGATAGGAATTATCGAAGCGCCTTTTTATTTCCATAGCGCCTTCCCAAATAAATGCGCACGATTTACACAGAATTGCTTCCCCAATAGAAAATACGCAACCGCAACAATTGATATCATATAAAAAGATAATTTCACGCCTGTCTCATCCGAGTACAAACCCATGAAACCAATCATCATCGCCAGAAAGGTCGCAACAAAAAATCGAGAACCTGAAGGAATCAGCGAAATACTCAGATATTGAAAAGCGATAACAAACAAGACAACCGAATCCACAACCACCCTTATAAGCCATGCATAAGCCGCTCCCACCAAACCAAAATTAGATGTTAATAACCACAGCAGCAACACAAACAAAGGCAATTCAATCAAATGAGTCAAAGCGGTAACACGGGCGTTCCCAGATCCCTGAATCAGGGTATACGGAACATGAGCCATGCTATTCAAAAGAATACCAATAGCAAATATCCTGAGAACGGGAGAGCTCTGACCCGCGAAATCGGGTGAAATCCATATCGAGAGAATATTCCCTGAAAATAGCAGCACGAATAATGATATAGGAAAAATGATCGCCAGGAGCCAAGTTATAGATTTTATAAAAAGCGCAGATATTTTATCGGGATCCGAGGCGAACCCTGCCGCAAACCGTGGAAATAGTACTGCTGTAAGAGCTGCGGGAATAATCCATACCTTCGTAATAAGCTCATTTGGCGTCGCATAGTAGGCAACCGCGCTAGAAGAAAGTATCACCCCAACCAAAAATCGGTCAACATAACCCATCAACGGGCTTACTACGTTACTGACTGTAATCCAGCCCCCAGTTCTTAACAATTCAAAAAGAGACTGGAAATTAATCCTTGAATTATTATCCAAGAAATTAAGGCATTTTATGGAGTAGTACCCATAGGCTACTGCGCTAAGCATTCGACCTGCAACCAAAAACCAAGCTAGCGTTTCGAGACCCTTGCCCACAAAAACGGCAGCAAAAAGCGGCCCAATAAACGTATAAACCCCTAACGGGGCACGCAGCAAGTTGATAATACCGAATTCATGATGGGCTTCAAGTATGCCGCGCAAGCCGGCAGTTACCACTATAAACGGCACACAAACTGCCATGGCGACCATACTACTATATATTTCGTTGGGCGATACGCTAGTATCCATCGACGAAATAATCCTGGGGCCCAGCAAGGCAAGTACACCTCCCCCAACCACGCCTACAAGAATTAAAAATGTGATCGTAGTTACGGTGAGATTCTTTGCTGGCGCCACCTCTCCACGGTCTACATAAACGGAAAGCTGCATCGTGAGGGCACGCCCGAGTCCGAGGTCAAATACCCCAAAATAACTCACCATTGCCCATATCAGAGTCAACAAACCAAATCTATCGACCCCAAGTTTCTCAATCAGCAGGGGGACTGAAAATACTGCAGCAATGAGCGGCACCCCAAAACCGATAAAATTATATACTGCACTAAGTCCAGTACGATTAGTGTTTTTCAATATAAAGACTCCCCCCCCTGTAGGACGATCGCCACAGTTAGGCCCCATTATTATTGGCCGCTCAAGTAGCCTTCTAAATATATTCATTATCAGCTCTTGACCAGCGATAAGAAATCATGTCTTCGATTACCTGCCTAAAGGTATACTGAGGTTCCCAACCCGATAGTCGTTTGAGTTTACCGCTGTCACCACACAATGGCGCTCCTTTTTCCTGCCTCATCAATGAATCGTCAACCTTTAGATAATCATGATAATCAAGGCCAAGATACCCAAAGGAGAGCTCAAGAACCTCTTTTACGGTATGAAGCTTACCCGTGGCAACAATAAAGTCATCGGCTTTAGGCAGATCCAGAATCAAGCGCATGGCCCTGGTGAAATCCCCCGCATACCCCCAATCCCGGCGCGCATTTATATCACCAAGAGAAATTTCTTTTTGATTACCTTTTTTTATGTTTACAGCCGACGAAACAATTTTTCCGGTAACAAACCTAGAGTCTCTGTAAGGGCTCTCATGGTTATACAATATCCCATTGCTCGCAAAAACTCCTTTTCGATCTCGAAAGGTTTTCACAAGGTGATAGCTCGATAATTTGGTGATCCCGTAGAGATTCCTTGGGTTAAAGGGTGTGTTTTCATCCTGTGGAGATACCTCCGAATTACCGAACAATTCACTTGACGCTGCAAAGAAGAATCTAGTCTCGCGACTGAATTTTTCAATGCTCGAAAGCAAATATAGAGTAGACAAAAAATTAATATCTACAATCTCTGGATTATCGGCATCTCCGACACCCACCACGCTGTATGCAGCCAAATGAAATAGCAACGCGGGCCTAATATCATAAACCAATTGTTTGACATCTGACTCGTTAGTGAGATCTGCCTCAACGATTCTAACACGAGATAACATCGGGTTATCGTGCGTAAAATAACTTAATGTTTCGGATTTCCCAGGGCGAACAGATCCGATAACCTCCCACCCGTCCTTGAGAAGCTGGCCCGCAAGAAAAACACTATCTTGACCGCCGTAGCCCGTAATAATTACTTTATTATTGAATTTCATATCAGGTTACACATTTTATCTTAACCCCCCCCCCATCCGCTTAAATTCCTTTACATCCTTTGCTGTTGGCCATCCAAAATAACTGCCGGAAGAAGGATCAATTGATCGCCTCTCATAACCACCTTTAGACATTTTCTCAATAGCAGAACTAATAGACTCAGCTGCCAATTTTTTTGAGCGCCTTATAAGAGATCTGAGTGTCTCTTCCCTACGTATTGGAAACGAATCCTGTACGACCAAATCCCCACCATCAATGACCTCGTTGATGATAAATACGGAATTATACGCCTCTGTTTCGCCGCTTTTTAACATCCAGAATGAAGGGAGAACCCCCCTATATCGAGGCAAGGGGGAGCCATGCAGGTTCAAACAACCAAGTTTAGGCAACCCAAGGAGCTTCTTGCCAAATATCTGTGGACAGGCAACCGACACGATCAAGTCATAGTTCTTCAACCTAATCATATTCAGTACACCATCACTGTTTACATCTTCGTGAGTAACGAGACACTCCATACCATAGGCCTTTGTTAGACCCTTTACACTAAACCTGCTTTTCCCTCTAGTTGCTATACTGAATTTATCCAGAAGGAGGTAAGCCATGTTCTCTATAGCAAACGCAATAAACTCAGCAACTCCAAATGTATCCAGATACTTTTTTGCCATGGTAAGTTTGGTATCATTTTTATATACCGGATCAACCAAGAGTACCGAATACTGGTTTTCAGGTTTTTTCCGACTAAACAGGCCTTGGAACAACCCGGGTAGGTAAAGTCTATCTTCTATCGTAATAAACAATATATTCATATGGCCACCCGAAACTCCTGCATTCCCCTTAAATTTTTAGCAAGTCTTTAATTGATCCAAACCGGAACTTCTCTATAAGAGCAGCGACCTTTTTTGGATATTTAACTCGACCCAACCCCTGATGAAGCCGAGTTAACGCCGGTATCGTTTTTTCGTATTCTTCCCACTCATTTGGATAAAACTCATATGGATGACAATACAAAATAAACGGCCGCCCCCCTTCGTTTATCTTATTTATCGAAAACTCCAGGATGCTGGTTGGAGCTAACCGGACATACCCTCCCCCAGCAACCGGAATTTTGGCCGGACCTAGCTCTAACAGGCTCACTGGAACCTCAATCAACCTCAACCCTGGCACTCTATACGTACCAAGGGGCGAACCAGGATTCCCATATCGACGCATTCTTATGGGGAAAAACGAGGAATCGTACACTATCCCGTTTTCCTCAAGTATCTCAAGAGCCTGTCGGTTATGATTAGTAATGGAAAAGTCTGGAGCTCTATATCCAAGAACCTTTTTCCCGGTAATGTCTTCGACCACTTGGTTTGTTAAGAAAATCTCTCTTTCAAACTCCTTGGCAGAAAGTTGGGATACCGACTTATGAGAATAGCCATGTGAAGCAACCTCATGACCGCGCTCCGCTATACATCTAACGACCTCCGGACGCTGGCTTGCTACCATACCCTGAACAAAGAATGTACCTTTTGTTTCGTGGCAATCCAATATATCCAGCAGTATGTTCGTATTCCTGTACACACGCTCAGATATCTTAGCATTCAAATCATAAGAAGACTGATACCAATCTTCGACATCACAGGTGAAAGCGTTTAGCATTTTCGTGATTTAATAGTTCTTCGCAGACTAGCGCACATTTAATACTTTCCGACCCAGCAAATAACATGAGTCCTCAAGAGCGACATGCTATTGAATACCCGATACATCTTTGGCGAAATACGGCTCACCCTTCTGGATATGGGGGGTGCAAGCGTGACCTTTTTATGAACGATTTTTCCTTTGGGAAACAAATCCCTTACCGCTCGTAACGATATCCCTTTCACATCGCTGTTATTTGGGTTGTTATACATAAAGTCATACCACAGAATACCACCACCTGGTTTAACGAGCCGCCACATTTTATCGGCCAATTTCCTTTTGAAATCCTCGTCGAGTATCGATGTAAAAACCGTTGACTGATAAACTATGTCGAAGGTGCTATCAGGTACATCAAGAATAGATGCATCCCCTTCATAGACACTTACTGAATCCGGTAGATTTTTTCGCAACAGCGCAATTCTATCTGGGAGAAGTTCATTTGCTGACAGGTTTTCCGGCTGAAATCCCAGTGTGATAAATCGGAGTAGATTAAGTCCTGTTCCACACCCTATCTCAAGCATCTTTAGTCGTGATGCATCAGAATATCCTGCGTCTCTCAATATTTCTATGATCGCTCTATCTTTCTCAAGCATCTCCATATAGACATTTGGCGCCATTCTATTATAAATACCATCGACGCCATATTCTCGCCTTTTCTTGTACCTCTTTTCGACAAGCTTGGGCTCTTCAGATTTATTGTTCGATTGATCAGATTCCATAACCGGGACTCCCGTGGGACTTCTTGGAACTTATGCCAACTACCTAGAAACCGTCACCCTATCATGTTTATAATTAAATCCAAAAACAAAGGTATTAAGAACTCCTCGCAAATATCCCGCCCCATAAGATACATGTATAATGAAAAACACCAACGGAAGTACAACCAATAGAGGCACGTCTTTAATACTCTTGTAAAACTTAAGTGATTCACTTAACGCAACAAAAAAGTAAACAAACATAAATATCAACAATGCGATTCCAAACCGAACATCATAAACACTAAGCGATATCAATAGCAAAATAACGAGCAGAAATATTGGGGGTACCAATTGTCTTATGGTGGAGACACCACCAAGTTTTTTACTCGCTAACGGCTTATACAGTCCGTACTGGTAGAACATTTTAGCCATCTTCAAAAGACTAGATCTGGCAACATATTTAACCCTAACCTTCGGAATAACAAATATCTTACCGCCATTTTTAATTAATCTGCTATTAAATTCGTCATCCTGATTTCGCACCAAATCTGTATCAAAGTTTCCGATGCGGTCAAATACATCCCTACGGTAGCAGCCAAAAGGCATCGTATCCACTTCCTGCTCACTCGCATCTTTAAAACGGTAGGCAGGACTCCCAATTCCAAACCTGGATGAATTAGAAAGCGCAATTGCCCTCGCGATCAGGGTATCATTTGCCGGGACTACATCCCAAACACCCCCCACATTGTCTGCCCCCGTGGAGTCAAGTTTCTCAACAAGAATCTCTACATAGTTATCCGGATACACCGAATGAGCATCCAATCGAAGGACAACATCACCTGACACCCTTTCCAACGCGTAGTTTAGCGCATAAGGAACGATACCCTCTGGATTATCCACCAAAATCACATTACTGTATTTCTTTGTGTAGACCTTAATTATTTCTCTTGTTTTATCCGTACTACGACCATCCGCAACTATCACCTCAATACTGTCAAACGAGTATGTTTGGCTGATGATATTTTCTAGCACAGTCCCAATATATTGCTCCTCATTAAATGTGGGGATAATTATAGATACTTTCTTTTGGTTTCGGTTTCGCATAATTTTGGACAATACTGATTAGATTATTAACATATTAATGAGGGCAAATTAATAGTTGAACTTATTTGCATGAGCGCTCTCTGACGTTATGCCATATCCTCACCCAAAACCCGACGATAAATTCCAGCAGTCATTTCCCCCGATCGACTCCATGAGAACTGTGATTCCGTGATTCTCTCCGAAGCCGACCTCATTCTGCTAGTCTTTTCGTCATCCATAAGTATAGAGGTAATGGCCGCCGCTGTTGCCCCGACTTGTTCCCGAGGAACTATATACCCGTTAACATCGTTCTTAATAAGGTTTGAAAATTCACCAACATCACTCGCAACAACCGGCAAGCCAAGGCTGATTGCGGTAATTACAGCTGCGCTTTGATCTATAGATCTGTAGGGAAATGCAGCTACACTGGCCATAGCCATATAACTTCGAATATGGCTATCAGGAACGAACTCGTCTATAATGGTAACGTTGTCGCGCATTCCTAGATCCTTCACCATTTCCTTATAAACAGACTTTTCCCCATGAATCCTGCCGACAATCAATAGATGCGAATCAGGCACATCATCTAAAACCTGCCTAAATGCGTCTATCAAAATATCGACCCCCTTATAAGGATGTATCTGTCCGAAAAACAAAACGACCTTATTGCTAGAAATATGAGATGCCTTTTCAAGTTTAATTATTGGATATCTTTTCAAGTAAGTAAAACCTCCAATCGGCATTACTTTAATTTTTTTCCGATCGACACCCATTCCGGTGATCAGATCATATTTAGTTTTTTCTGTGTGCGCTATCAGCGCATCCATTTCCGAATAAAACGACTTGTACAATTTTTTGTATTTATCGCCCGAATCGTGGGGTAGAAGATTATGGACGGTATAGACAATCTTCACACCTTTTTTCCTCAGGCGCCTAATAAAAAACATGTCGAACCTTCTAAGCACCACCCACTGAACATGAAGCAATTCTATCGCGTTTGTACGCATCCATGCGTAAAACCAAAACATATTAATTACATGCTCAACGCCTTTTAAAACCTTCACGCCCTTTCCCATATATCTTTTAGCAAACGTACTGGAAGATAATTTATAAAACAGATCCTTTTCTATGTATTTTTTTCCCGGAATCTCTTTGTCATAAACGAATTTACTGGCCACAAACACGACGTCAACACCGACATCTATTAATGCATTTAGTAAGCAATAATCATAGGGAGCCGTATACTTTGAAGCATCTAACATAACTACACATGTTTTTCGGGCATCATCCATAATCACATTACCGCAGTGCGCTCAACTAACTCCCCCCTTTTCCTCGCCAATATCCAGGCGGACCGGACCGTGAGGGCTTGATCAGACATTGACCTAAAGGGCTCACTAAGAGAATCACGCAATTCCTCTAGTCGATCGAGCACAAACTCGTCCATATCATAGGTTTTTGCAACCACTTCTACACCCGAGTCTCGAAACAGCCTTTCGATTTCACCAACCCTGAGTCTATTCATGTACATATATCTATTTCCAGCAAGTTTTTTCCATTTTTCGCTATCATATTTCAGGAAATTTATTGAGGTAATGGATTTGTCATCGTGGGAAAAATGATCACTAAAATCGACCTTATGAACCTCCAATCCTCTGGAATCCAGTACCCTGCGTGCCTCGGACAAAATCGATACAAGGATATCTTCAGGAATATGCTCCAATGTCGTGTAGGAGATATATAAATCTATTACACCGTCATCAAGAGGGAGCTTTGTGGCATCCCCGGGAGCAATATATTTTAGGTTAAGCAGAGAAAGAAAGGCATCGAGTTCAAAGACTTCTCTGCTATTACAGAACGCCATTAGCGTATGCCATCGTTCTTTTACCAAATTTTCTTTGAAAATTCCCTTAATTATTTCTTGATGGTGAGTTATATACTCAAGACTCTTTTCAACGAGCTCTTTTTTTAAATAGGGATTAAGGTCTATAGAATAAATTAATTCTGCGCCACAAAGCCACAATGCCAAAGGAAGGTTTACCGTTCTCCCGGTTCCCAACTCCAACACCGTTTTCCCCCTCACGCCGGGGCCGTATTTCAAAGAAAAATCACATATTTCCACACCAGCCTCCAATCGCTGAACTGGATTTATGTTACGAAGCCCACCAAACGTCCTTTGTAGAGCATAGTACATGGCATACGACGCTTTATCAGGAAGCAAACTTATTGCATTCTGAAGCCTAGCCTTGGTTTTCCATTTCATAAAAAATCCACCATGCCTCTCTTTTATATTCTTCGCCTGATCCGAACTCTTTGTTTCTTCTCATAAGCTCCGATAATTCCAATGTACAGGTAGGCCCACAACGTATAATGGACAAACTGCCCCGTAGCGAAATGCGCTGCAATCCAAAGAGCGAAGTATGGGCCCGGTATTTTTCTGCAAACGCCTCGCCTCAACACTACTAACATGGCCAGATACAGCAACAAGCCAATCATTCCTACAGATATACCCAAATAGGCGAAAATATTGGCGATATCACCCTTGGCAAGTTCAGACCGTTCTCCAGCATAATGCTCTTCAAGCCACTTCTCTGGGTTCGCAAACCCCTCCCCCATCAAAAGCTGAATTCCTGATGCCTGACCCCAGTAGTCAAACATTACTTTAATAGCATTAATACGTGTCCCTTCACTTCCTTCAACATCACCTTGCTCAACCTTGTCCCCTGTCTCACCTATCCGTGTAGTTATATTCTCAAAGAACACACGCCCGGATTGGCTTGATAAAAATACAGTGGCGACCAAAATGATAACAGCTACCAGTATTTTCACCTGGACTCTTTCTGAGCGAGCCTTTTTCAGGCTTTTTAACTCTTGGTTTGAGATTGGTTTATAATTTTCGGCATTTACCTTTATTTCCGTCCCCACATCTTGAATCACACGCTTACTACGGCTCTTTCTTTGCAAGTATCCCGATAGCGATAGTGCGATATATATCACGAACATGACGATCCCGGATAACGACTGAGTAAGCACGAGAGCGACGACGGTCAAGCCCTTCAAAATAATGAGGTACTGGGATTTCCTAACTACCCGCGCTCCCCACATATCAACGACTGCATAATAGAAACAGAGATAAATTGCGTATGTTGAGGGCTCTGACATGAAAGCCTGAAACCTTAGAACGCTTTCGTCACTCGCCACCGCAAACTCTGCGGCCTTGATGCCAAACATTTCCCAAACTGGGGTAAATCCCATAGAATATGTGAGATATTCATAGGGTAAATAGATAAAAGTAGGTATTGCCGAAACTAACACCATCTTAATGAGTGGCTTAGTTTCAAATTTCCCACCCAGGCCAATAAAAAACGGCACCAAAAACAATAGCGTCAATATCGTGGATGGAAGGTATGACATTACCGGATGCCTTACCATGGCCGTCAATAGTATCCAAAATATAAATCCAGCCGTAACTATAAACAAATCCGAATGCACTCGAATTCTACCGGAGAACGACAAATAGGCGGACCAAAGCAAATAGCCAATCAATCCCAGGCTAACGGGATAACCAAGAACCGTATACCCTATAACCTCCATGGGAAGAAACAAGAGCATTGGGTATGCAAATCTATAATCCAGCTTACGTCTTGAGGCGATCTTTTTCACTCCTGCTCCCTGCTATTCGAACACCCCCTTTCAGGTGGCGCACAAAAACTCTCTCTTAGTATCACGATATAGCCGGATCGAACGCCAATGAAATTGTTCCCAAGCATCAAACACAACCATAACTCATACAAGTCTGTGACACGTAAGTAAAAACGCACTCATTCGGCTGCTTCCCCTCACCACCTTAATATCTGCTCAATAGAATCGTGATTTTCCGTCGTATCCAAAATAGGCATCTTGCACGCCACGATACACAGCCAAAACTGTGCCGGTCCTTCCTCGAACCAGGTTTACCGCCTGAATCACTATGCGCGAAGGGATATAATACAAATGAAAAGCGATTCTCAGATAGAAAGGCAGCCATTTGTTGGCGATAAATACCCTGTTCCTTGTAAGATAATAATACATGCGATCCCCCCCGGAGCTTTTACCCACATGATGCCGTATTGTTCCATCACGCGAGATAATGCACTTATTCTTTTTAGAAGCAGAGTATCTGCAAAGGTCAACCTCCTCCCAATATAGAAAATATGCAGGATCAAGGACAAAACCATCGTCCCTCAAACGCTGCCTCGCCACATTTGAACTGATCAAAGCAGCACACCCGTCTACATCATCCGATTCCATATATTTGGAACTAACCGGTTTTGAGAGCCCAAAACGCCCCAGGCCCACCAACTGATAGGGCCAACGCCTTCCCTCATAGATGGGAACATCACCTTCCATTGGGAAAACTCTGGCCCCAACAATTCCCGCACCACTTAGCATCATGCTATTAACCAGCTCTTCTAACGTCTCCTTATTCACCAGGGCGTCGTTGTTAAGGAGCATGATCGCATCAACCTGCAGGCTCAAGGAAAATTCAATACCTACATTACAACCATCAGCAAACCCGAGGTTTCTCTCCGCTTGGAGCAAAACGAAATCCGATTCCAAATGGCTCACCTCAACACCAGGAATGTCATGGTTGTCGGAAGACAAAGTTGGCCCGGAAAAGTCAAACCTTTTTATTCCTGCCCTCTCTTTTTCCCACTGTTCAATCGCCGTAACGGAACCATCGGATGAAGCATTATCGACCACCGTTATAAACACATCCCGGTAGCTGCTCTCACAAAGCGCATCAAGACAGGCAAGGGTATCATCACCACCATTCCAGTTAAGAATTAGCACGGAGATCTTCAAAGCTTTAATTCCCTAGTAAGACTAACGCTACCGATTTTCATTTAACGTCAAAAAAACAGCGTTCAGAAAACCATCACCAGCCTCGAATCAGACTAGAGACTTCCTTCGTTCGCATATCCAACAAGTCAGGATCCCCCCGAGTTTCTACGTTCAAACGTAAAACAGGCTCCGTATTCGACGGCCTAATATTCATCCGCCAGCTATTAAATTCCAAACTAACACCATCAGTATAGTCAATAGATGTACATGATGGCTTGTACTTACCCACAACCTTCTCAATCGACCTGTCAGCATCTTCGACCCTGAAATTGAGCTCACCACTACATGGAAACGCCTTCATTCGCTCACCCACAAGCTCTGAAAGTGGCTTTCCACTCTTTACCATCAGCTCAACAGCTAACAACCAGGGTATCATTCCACTATCACAGTAAAAGAAATTCCTAAAATAGTGGTGGCCGCTCATCTCTCCACCGTATATAGCATTTTCCCTTCTCATAATATCCTTGATAAAGGCATGCCCTGTCTTGCTCTGAATTGGTTTACCACCATTATCTTCGACAACATCAATGGTATTCCACGTTAGTCTAGGATCATGGATAATTTTTTCACCCTGATACTTCTGTAAAAATGCTTCTGCCAACAAGCCTACTATATAATAGCCTTCAACAAACGTGCCTTGCTCATCAAACAGAAAACAGCGGTCGAAATCGCCATCCCAGGCAATCCCCAAATCTGCTCCGCAATCCTTGATGCAAGCAATCACCGAGTCACGATTCTCCGGTATTAGAGGATTTGGCACTCCATTAGGAAAATGGCCGTCCGGCGTGTTATTCAACTTGATGAACTCGAAGGGTAGATACTGCTCCAACAAATCGATTACCTGGCCGGCGCCGCCATTCCCGGCATCAACCACGATCTTGAGAGGTGACAGGCCCTCAACATCAATATACTCCAGTAAATGCCGTAGATAATCAGAGCGTACACTCAAAACGTATCTGGTACCCCCGCGTTCATTATCAACAAATCTCCCCGATTCGACGAGGGATTCGATCTCTTTCAGGCCATTATCACCACTGATAGGGCGCGACTCTTCACGCACAAACTTGATCCCGTTATATTCCATGGGATTATGGCTGGCAGTAACCATCATTCCACCATCCATTTGATAAAAACTGGTCGCAAAATAGACTTCTTCTGTTCCACAAAGGCCAATCTCATATACATCAACCCCTGAATCGAGAAGCCCCCGGGTAACAGCATCAGCCAACTCCGGGCTGGTCAACCGTATGTCAAAGCCAACAACCACCTTCACCGGCTTGACAACCTCCGCATAGGCCCGCCCTATCCGATATGCAATCTCGGTATTAAGCTCCTCAGGTACCCGTGCACGAACATCATAAGCCTTGAAACAATTCAGTTTCACTCCGGCGTCAAGCCCGCTCATCCGCGCGCCCATAAGTATCACCAAAACGAATAATATCGTCCTCCCCAAGATAACTACCGGATTGGACTTCGATCATTTCTACGGGAATCTTGCCTGGATTCGACACCCTGTGAATCTCACCCAAAGGAATATGGATCGATTCATTCTCCGTCAACATAACCACCTTATCACCGCACGTTATCTCCGCGGTACCTTTCACCACAACCCAATGTTCTGCGCGATGTAAATGCTTCTGCAGTGACAGCGTCTCCTGTGGCTTGATCGTAATACGCTTAACCTGGAACCGCGGGCCTTCATCAATTGAATCATAGTGGCCCCAGGGACGGAAAACCTTGCGATGATTCTCCGCCAGGCGCTCTGTAGCACCATTAAGTGAAGATACAATCGACTTTACATCCTGCACTCGATCCTTCTTCGCCACCAACACAGCATCTGCCGTTTCCACCACCACAATGCCTTCAAGGCCCAAGGTCGCCACGGCCCTGTGTTCCGCATGAACCAAACAGTTTTTACTATCCACGGTAACAACCTCCCCTTTGGTCGCGTTACCATCTTCATCACGGTCACTCACCTCCCATAAAGCTGACCAGGCACCGATATCACTCCAACCCGCATCAAGGGGAACCACCATGGCATCATCCGTTTGCTCCATCACCGCATAGTCAATTGAAATTGACGGACACCGTTCAAAGGCGGACGCATCAGGTCTCTGAAAATCCATATCACTCACACCATTTGACATCGCCGCTTCGCAGGCTTGGTATATCGACGGCTGGAACTTATGTAGCTCCTCCAAATAGCGATCAGCTCGAAACAAGAACATACCGCTGTTCCAAAGATATGCCCCCGACTTGAAATACTCTTTAGCCCGCTTTTTATTGGGCTTTTCAACAAAGGCGCTAACATCATAGGCCACCATGGAAGAAAGAGAATCACCATCGTGAGTAGCCTTGATATAGCCATACCCGGTCTCGGGCGCGGATGGCACAACGCCAAACGTCACGATCTTGCCCGCTTCCGCTGAATTTCTGGCAACATCCACAGCAACCCGGAATGCTTCAACATCGTTTATTAAATGATCAGAAGGCAGCGCGAGCAAGAGAGGGGGCTCGGCAGGATTACGCTCAACCGCCTTAAACGCCGCCAGAGCAATGGCCGGCGCCGTATTCCGCCCAACAGGTTCGAGTACAATATCGGCAAAGTCAACATCAATCGTCTGCAACTGCTCCGCAACCAGAAAGCGATGCTGTTCATTACAGACCACGATAGGCGCACAATGATCAATCAACTCGCCTCGCTGAACAGTCTGCTGAAACAACGAACCAACCCCGGAGAGCTCCAGAAATTGCTTTGGATAAGCCTTACGTGAAACCGGCCACAGGCGTGTGCCAGACCCTCCAGACAATATAACTGGTATTATACCCATTCCCTTCTCCCCAAATTGGTATCTACCCCAACAGCAAATACTTCAACAACATCGTCCCCAAACGCCCACGCTAGCTGGAATACGCCGCACTCAGTTAATTGAGATAACCTCCGTTGCTAATGCTCACGTATTGATTGACACCTACCTAAGAAGTAGACCCCCATATTCCAGTGTGTACCGCAGGCCCACGATCTCTCAAGCGGGCCACAGCATATCGACCTCTCAGGGGACCGCCCGGCCACACAATCAAATATCGGCGGAAAGAGTGGGCACTGAATCAACTTCGATTGTAAAACCTGCCAAACAATGCAGGAGTGACTTGCGTCTCACAACAAGGTGAAACATCTACGAAAGATACTTGGGAAAACCCAGCAGAAGGAGGGAGCGCACCAGGATCAAGGGCGCCGGAAAGAAAAACAGCAATAGTGATGAAGAGTGTCAGGTATTGCGCCACCGGGCAACACACGCCAGACTGGACTGCTAACCCTTTGTAATAATCATTGCGCGAATTATTAGCAGGTACGATCTCCGTTTCAGTAGAGAAGCCCCACGCCATTCACCTCAGCCCCGTTTGGCGCTTACTTAAACAGGTAAGCCCATCAAATCAATCGGTTAGCAACGGGCTACCAATTACATTGTCTCGGGCTATCCTCTAATAGTTATCAATCGTTGCAAAAGTAAACGCATTCCCCTGAGGTTGGGCAAAGGAGATACGAAGTGCCCAACATTACCGCTGCCCTTCAAGAGGATGTCGTAAAAGCTCACACAGGTAGGGTTGATCAAGGAGCGAAGCGACGGATCCACCGGAACAACGCTCAGAACCATTGGCTTTGGTGGAACCGCTATGCTTGATCCACCCTTGCAACTTTTGGATTTCCCCGACACCCTCTTCGGGCTGAGGAGAGGGTTGCAGTGTGTGAAAACCTACTCATTATAGTCATAGACCGTGTAACCAGCCTCTTTAACCAGCGCATCTCGCTTGGCATGGTTCAGATCAGCTCTAACCATTTCTGCAACTAGTTCAGGAAGGGAGGTGCTCGGAGTCCATCCCAGCTTCTCTTTGGCCTTGGTCGGGTCACCTAGCAATGTTTCGACCTCGGTTGGACGGAAGAAGCGGGGATCCACCCTGACCACAACATCCCCTACCTTTACTTTTGTGTTATCAGTGGTAACCTCGTCTACAATGCCAACTTCATCTAAACCGCTCCCTTCCCAACGTAGCTTTAACCCCAGCTCATCACAGGCAGCATCAACAAAATCACGCACTGAATACTGCACACCGGTCGCAATTACAAAGTCGTCAGGCTCTTCTTGCTGCAACATGAGCCATTGCATCTCCACATAGTCCTTTGCATGACCCCAATCCCGCAAGGCATCCATATTTCCCAGATACACACAATCCTGAAGACCCAAATAGATTCTGGCCATCGCCCGGGTAATCTTACGAGTGACAAACGTTTCGCCCCTTACAGGGGACTCATGGTTAAACAGAATGCCATTGCAGGCATACATACCATACGACTCCCGGTAGTTGACCGTAATCCAGTAAGCATAGAGTTTTGCCGCGGCGTATGGCGAACGCGGATAGAACGGCGTTTTCTCTGTCTGCGGGGTCTCTTGTACCTCACCATACAGCTCAGACGTGGATGCCTGATAAAACCGGGTTTTTTTCTCAAGTCCGGCGATGCGAATCGCCTCCAGGAGACGAAGTGCACCCAAACCCACACTATCTGCAGTATATTCCGGGCTCTCAAATGAAACGGCTACATGGCTTTGAGCACCGAGATTGTAAATCTCATCAGGCTTTATCTCTTGAACAATACGAATCAGATTAGTCGAGTCGGTTAAATCACCGTAATGCAGGAGAAGTTTTCGCCCCGGCTCATGGGGGTCCTTACATAAATGATCAATTCGATCCGTATTGAACGATGAGGCTCGACGCTTGATACCGTGTACTTCATATCCCTTATTAAGGAGAAATTCCGCAAGATATGCGCCATCCTGGCCTGTTATTCCAGTGATTAGTGCAATTTTTTGCATGGCAATAATAATCAAATCCAAGGTTTAAGAGTTTACCCTAATCTATACCCGAGGTTACTCCGCTCCTTCAAGGGTATTCGTATATTCAGCGATCGCCGCCAAATACGCATCGATTACAAGTTTTTCACTATATTCTCTTTCCATTTTTTCCCTACCCCGCTTACCCATTAATTCACGTTGATCTATAGTTAGATCAATCATTTTTTGCATCTTATCACGCAAATCATCTTTATCTTTAGATCTGCATAGAAATCCCGTCACCCCATCATCAACGGTATTCCTGCACCCAACAGAATCGGTGGTAATAATAGGAATGGCCATGCTAGCTGCTTCCAAAAGGCTTCTCGGCGTACCCTCTCTGTAAGATGGAAGTACAACACAATCAGCTTGATCCAAATATGTCTCTACTTCATCGGTAACCCCAAGGTACTCAATAACACCTTCATCAACCCACTTATCAACAACACTTTTCGGTATAGACGAAGGGTTGTCATTACCAAGAGAGCCTAACAATTGACATCTTATTTCAGGGTGGGTGACACGAAGGATTCGCGCAGCATCAACAAACTCACCAACACCTTTATCCCACAGAAGCCGCGCGATCAGCAAAAACACAAAGGAATCTCTATCCTTTGAATTCTTCCTTATCGGTGGTTTAAATTTATCGAGATCCACTCCAGACCCAGGAAGAACTTCCACTTTATTCTCTCGAACAAGGCCATCATTTATGAAAAGCCGCATATCTTCAGTATTCTGGAAAAACACCTTCTCCGAATGGACTAACGAAAATCTATACAGCCGTTTCACTAAGGAGGTAAGGAACGTTTTCTTTATAAACACACGCCCGAGTCCAGAAATATTGCAAAATACCGTAGCCTTAAGGGGTATAGAAACTATTGATGCATATATATTTGCTTTTGGAGTAAAGCTTAGGACCAGATCAATTTTATTTTCACGAAGTATTTTCACCAGCCTGAGAATCGTAATAATCTCACTCGCTGGATTAACTCTAGAGCCAGCAAGAGATAATTCTACATGCTCAACCCCCCTGCCTTCTATTCTCTTGACATAGGAATCATTGGGGCCAACCGCTATCACATCATGGCCTTCTTGTTGAAGGCTCGTCATTAAATTCATCCTAAAGTTAAACAGATACCACGATGTATTAGCAAAAACTGCTATCCTCATATTCCGCGCCTATCGCCGATGGAGAATACAGCGCCAGTTATTTTACAGAAAAAGTTTCTCATACCACCTAATCGTGTCATTGTATTCTAATTTACTCGAGAAAATCTTAGACTCCCTAATAAAATCCTGTCGGGCGCAGGCATTGGATGCACAATACTCTATCGCCTTAACTAGCAATCCAACATCGCCAATAGGGTACAATATCCCTCTAGGTGCCACTTCGATATCATCACTTATCAGCGGCATTTTTGGAAAATAATTATCAGCAAGCATCTCACGCGGTCCGCTGAGGCAATCACTCGCAACGACAGGGACTCCACAAACCATAGCCTCCGCTATGACATTTGGAAATCCTTCTGACTCACTAGCTAAAACAAAAACAAAGCAATGTTTAACGTATTTAAAAGGGTTACTTTTCTTACCCAAAAAATGAACCCTGTCAGACACATTGCAACTAACGGCGTACTTTTCTAGAGAGGCACGCAACGGTCCATCACCGATAAGCACCAATTCATACACATCATCTAACAACGTAAGAGATGAAATAACATCAACGTGCCTTTTAAGGGGAATAAACCGCCCAATCATTACAATATATTTTTTTTCCTTATCAAAGGAAAAGTCCTCAACAGCCTCAACCATATACCTCTCTATATCAGCAACTCGTACAGGGTTGTATATTACCATTGCCCCAGCATTAACACTTAAACGCTGTAAAAAATCATCCCGCATAGCCTTCGAGACAAAAACGATCAAGGAGGCTTTTGAAAAGAAACATCTTAAAATTGCTCTCTTTAGCAGGTAAAGCAGTTTATTTTTACCCAGAAACCTCCCAACTTGCCCATGTACAACCAGCTGAACTGTGTGCTTAGCCCCAAAAAACAATGGAAGAATACTAACAATTCCGCTCCGATACATATGAGCTTGCACAAGCTCAATATTGTGTTTTTTTATTAACAGAGATAGCTTATATGAATTAACTAGCAATGATAATACCTTGTAAATAAATCCATTCCCACCATCGGATCCGGACAATACGTGACGAACAACAGAAGAATCCATCATGTAAAAGTCATTATTCTCTATACAAAATAAATGCAATTCACCAATACGATCAAGATGAGAGATTTTCTCGGCAACTGTCAACGCTATCTTTTCGGCCCCGCCAGACGCAAATGAATTAACTATGACACCAACATTCTTCGCAAGCACTTTTCAAGACCCAATCTTTCTGCCAACCCTAGGTTTCGCAACTATGCAAACGTTAAAACTTAACTTAGGGAATACAGAGAACGGCGCACCTGAAACACTACAAATATCAAATCGTTTTTCAATACGCTTAAGCATCAAAGTATGTGAAAAGCCCTTATGCTCATCGCGACCTACCTTATTAGTATTTCCTATCGTCTGATTAACAAACTCAGAAAAAGAATAAACACTTCCATGCCCCATAAGCAACTTAGAGATATATTTAAAAAAGAATACAACCCCAGTTTCATTAGGAATGGTCACAATCAGATACTCTTTAGTTGCATCAGAAAGAATCGAAAGATAACCATCAATTAAATCCTCAGGTATATGCTCCAATGTTTCCATGCAAATTGAGATATTGTAACTCTTATCTTCAATTTCGATCTGAGCAGGGCTCAAGCACTGCCTAAATTTATAGCCAGGAAACCCCTTCCATTTTCTTTTAGCCAATTCGAGCCCACCCTCCCAATTTGCGTCCAACCCTAAATATTCATCAACTTTAGGTAAATAATCCAATACCTTACCATCAAAGCACCCTAGCTCTAGTACCGAAGATGTGTTCATGTTTTTGGTAACTCTTTTAACCCACCTGTAACGAGACCCGTGCAACCAACCGCGTAGATTATTACTGAATAATCGTTGATTATAGGGGCAATCATTGGCGTTATCTTTTTGCATCGAAAAACCTTTATAAGCAGTACGTTGAGATATTTATCAAACCCACGACCATGCGTGCTCCGAAGATGAGAGGGCGTTTCTTTTAGGCTCTATATTTTTGGGATTTTATAATATAAATTAATACAATAAGAAATGGAAGGACCTGCAACTTATAACGTACGGCAGTCCCCAAGTTCTGCGATGACACCAAACCATATATAACGCCCCATGTAACGATGAATGTGACTAAAAACAAGATATATGGTTGATGGAAATATCTGAATTTAAACCGCAGCGCCATTCCGATGAAAAAGCCAAATATAATTATATTTTCAATACCAGATATTATGCCAAATGCATTCATTACCTCACCTGGAAAAGGCCTAAATAGCGCAGTAAAGATCCCAAACGGCAAGAAAAATACAAAAGAACTCAAATTAGATACGTTAACCGCTCGAGCCGCACCTCCCGAGCCGATAGTTGAATACTGAGCTAATCTCTCGGATAGGCTACTAGCATCCACCACATCGAAAGATTCAAGAAAGACATGAATAGCATAATATAAGAGCAGCCCGGCAATAATTGAAAGTAAAACCCGCTGCAATAGGCTCCTGCCAACCATGAACATGAACAATAGGGGCATCGCCATTATGACGGCATACCATTGCCTAATAAAGCTCGCTAAAATCAGCCCGGCCGCAATAAAAAATAAATACTTTACTCCCCTGCTATGAAGCATCCCGCTTATTCCCCAGAAATACAGTCCTACACCAAATAACACAATGGGGTCTTTCCCCAGGATAGAAGACCAAAAAAGCAATGAGGGTACGAGTGACAAGAGCACAAAAAAGCCAATATTATCTTTCCCCGAATAAATCGACACCCCTTTGTAAAAAAACCAAATACCCAGGAAACCTATAAAAGAATAAATAATTTTTACCGCGTGGTATGAATCATTTGTCAAAGCCATAAATATGCTTGTCAAAAAAGTAATATTTTCCGTACCTTTCCCATACCCGACATGATAGTCATAACCGATGCCGTTTTTTGCATTCTCAAAATAGACATAGGCGTCTAATATATACCTATACTCATACAAGAGCATTAGGCCAATAGTGACCATAACCTTGACAAGCCATAGCGCGGCCAGCACCTGAACATGCGATTTTTTCCTAGCCATTATAGGAATAAATGAGAAAATAAAAGTCGATGTAACAATAGCCGAAAAATAGTCCGATCGAATATCAGAAGAGGGGATAGAGGAGCCCGCAGGTACCACGCTAGAATTCACAAACACATTATAAATCACAATAATGAACGCTGCTATCACAAAATATAAAATATACTTTGCTATACTATAAAATTGAGACATCACCCCTCCCTATTCCCGCGAGACCTTCTTTTTTCGTATACCAACACCTCTCGATAATCATCCACTTTCTTAACGAACTTCAACTTATACTCAGTAGATAAAATAGCATCAAAATCATGACTGTATCTATAGCCATCACCTAGTGAAATAATTCTATCAACAAATATTTTCCTAATATCATTTGAAGCAACGATGCTTTCAATTTCCTTCTGCACCCAAGCAGGTTCCAGTGCATGTAGCCAGTTAACCATAACCAACATATCGAGAACATTAAAATTGCAGTCACTTACATTTGAAATGCTTCCAGCAATGAACTCAGTTCTATTATTTAGCCTCCTTGCAGCTGCGATAACATTCGTATCTATATCAATACCCACTTTTTTTTCTGCATTCACTGTTGCAATTATATCTCCTAATCCACAACCGACCTCCACTACGGTAGAAGGGTAATAGCTATCAATAAGACTAATTATCTCCCCCTTATAAGGTCGACAAGATTTGGGGGATTTTGCATGCCAGTGATCAAACCTAAATCTTAGGTAAAGATATTCATAGTGCAACCTATGAAAAGCACAATTGATTAGTGGAAACACTCCATTCTCTTTTATAAATAAAATAACTTTTTTCATTATTACTTTATTTCCTATTTTTAGAGAGTGTATAAAAAACAATAAAACTCCGATTCTCAGGATTAATTATCAACGACAAGCCTCCATTCACGATGGATGCCACTGCATCAAATAAGAGGGAAGGAAGACTAATCAACTTATACGGTGTTTTATTAAATGCATAATCACTATTTAAGGAAAAGAAATACCAAAAGTGTATAAAATGAATAATCTCACTCACTATATATGACTTTTTATTTATTTCAAAACCAGATTTTTCAATAAAACGATCAAATTCCTTCTCAGTTTTAAAGTTGGTGTGATCCATTCCTAATATGGTTTTTTCTAGCCTGTTCTTAGAAATAATTCTCATCAGTTGATAAGAGAAACTGTTATTATCAAGCTCTGCCACCACAATATTTCTTCCATTATCTGTTAGTAATTTCTGAGCCTTATCCAGCATGCCAGCAAATATTTCATCCGTTACATGAGCGCAAACTTCTTTTATCAATACATAATCAAACCTAGCATCCTCATAGGGTATGGATAAATCATCTTTATAAGGCAATGCTTCCACGTAACCTCTTTTTACGGCTTGAGAAAAAGGCGCTCCCTCAATATCTACACCATAGATAGAAAAATCATCAAGAATTTTAGCAAGATCCGTCCCCCAGCCACAGCCTATGTCTAACATTTTAATTTTCTGATTACTATTACGTCTAAAGTTAATCAGCTGTGCAATCTCAAGCTCAGTTCCAATACGCAATGAAAGCAATTTCCCAAGCACGGGGTATTTAAGACAATAGCGTAATACCTTTCCTTTAAGCCCACCTCTGCTAACTGTGCGACTCCAGTAATTATTACTCATATTTTTGCTCTATTATTATATTAAGTATCACAATATGTTCTAAACTAAATTATCTTAATAATTGTTTAAGCGCCAAAGTGGACGCCCAAAAGTTTGAAAGGATACGGTCATAGATTCCATACTGAAAAGAGCTATCAGATTTCAGTACTTGTGATACAGAGCTTATATTCTTAAGGTATTTCTCAATATCTAAATAAAAAGCAGTTTCTATGCTTTTATTGAATGTATTATGATGATAACAAACCGTCCATATTCCAAACCGCATCTTACGAAAGCGCCAAAGCTGCTGTGGAATCCAGGTTATACCTTCTCTATTAACTAGCCTAGAGTAAAAGCCATCACTAATAATGCTAATACCATTCGCCTTCAGTGCTTTAAGGGTTAAACTATCAAATGAATGCGAGGGCGCAATCCACAAATCTGGTGTCACACCATTATCTTTAAAATATTGAATGGATGATTTAATCTTATTTGATTGTTCGTCATATTCCAATCCTGCAAACTCACTTCGAGAATTAATTTTCATTAATCCTGAGGATTGTGTTACATAAAGGTGGTTTAACCCATGAATACCTATACACCAACCTTTATTTTGCCATTCACGCACCCTGCCCCAAAAATCAGGATTAGCCTTATCAATCATTAAGCTGGTATCTTTATTATCAGGAATAACAGCTAATATTGGTTTAATATCAAACCTGTCAAGCGACTCTTCGATTTTATCCCATTTCCTCCAATCCATTGTAGGGCATATATCATCAAATCTAACTAGATATTTTACTTGTTTATTTTTATGAAATATCATCTTCTAGCTGTATTTGGGTATTATTAATCAGCATAAATATTAAGTCATGTGTGACAGGAGTTTCTGGGATTTTCATATAGTCACCATATAAGTCAGTAAGGTATTTATCCCAATCATTTGGAACTGGAAAACCACGCTCTATAAATGTTTTCTTACTTAATGGAAAAATAACATCTTCATTCATAAGATAATTATTCGTAATTTTTTCTGATACCAGCTCTAACCCACAAACGATATTTGATGAAGAAGATTGACTACAAAATAGAGACTGAAAGAAATCATACACCCTTTTTCTTCCGATAAGATTGACAGGATAAATGAGCATTCTTTTTATTCCAACCGCATAATTATTTACATTCGGCTGGTATACTATAGAAATCAACCTTCTCACAGCATTATGATATTTAATCCTATTAGGCCGTATTCTATCATATGGAAATATATCAATAGATATCCCCCATGGGGTAATACCAGTTGCATTATAAGATTTGCTGTTTTTATATTTCAATTTAATAAAATAAAATGAAGGATCATCTTGCACAGAATAATGAAGTAATTCTATTGCTCCTGGAAGCTTTGACTGGGCAAGTAATAAAAACTTTTCATAATCGGACCTCATCATACCAAGATCAAGATCATCATCCCACGGTATAAAACCTTTATGCCTTATACAACCGAGCAACGTACCATAATCAAGCCAATATTTAATGTTGTGTTCTTTACAGAGAGTATCAATGTTTTTAAGCATTTCATACATAACCGCATGAACTTCTTCTATTTTTAATTCTTTATTCATATTAGATATATAAAAGTATCTGCTCTCTTATTATTGCATCAATATTTTGGTTTTATTGACAAAATATAATCTAAAAAATAACACAAATGCTTCATAAGCTATAAAGGATAAAATCACGTATACAAGGCTTTTAAATATATAGACTGATATCAACACAAGCAGGACATAAAACACCGATCCGATAATAACGCTATCATTTACATTTTTTTGATAGTCAAAGGCACCAAGCAAAGGATAGCCAATTAAAACAGAAAAAACACTGATACCAGAAGCTAAAATCATAAGCCTTGATAGGTTGCTTACTCCATCATTTATCTCACCAGAAAGTAAAGCCACTAAGGAGTCAACATTAATAAATAACAATAGCACCATTGATAAAAGCACTATTGAAACAAGAGCCAGAATTTTTTTGAAATTTGCTATATTTCTAGTTTTTACCATATACGGATATATTATCTGTGATAAGGGTGAGAATATTCCATTAATGGCGACATAGAACTTCTCAGCCACCGCATAGTAAGCAACAACTTCACTTCTAAACACAAACCCTAATAATGTAATAACAAAATATTGTGAACCATCATTAAATAATCTTGATAGAAAATAATGTGAACTATTTTTTAGTGTAATAAATACTCTGCTTCTAGATTGTATTGATAATTTTATCTTATATATATTATAAATAACAAATATTGACAATATAGTTCCAACTATTCCACCCAGAGCATATGCGATAGGAACAATTAAGTAATCTTCACTATCGTTAACTAGCAAAAAAATTATAAACATTGTCACTAACTGAGAGACTAGACGGATTCCCACATAATGTTTTGCTTTATTTAACCCTATGAACAACCATGATGGGATTAACAACTGCCCAACAACTATTAAGAATGAATATAGAAAAATATCACTATTTTCTACTAGCTTATCTATCGTGAATATAGACAATATATATACAAATAAACAAATAAACATCAACGATATTTTGATTGTGAATACCGAACTTAGGATATTCCCAAGTTCATGGGTATCTTCTGAGTTCAGAGCAACTTCCTTGGTCGCAGACAATGAAAATCCAAATTCTGTAATGGTTCCTATTAACAAAGCTAAAGATTGCGCAAATATAACGACCCCAAAAATCTCTAACCCCAGTTTATTACTTAAATATGGAAATATAGCTAAGGGTATAAGGAAATTCATACCTTGCAAAACTACAAGTAACAAATAGCTTTTTGCAAGTTGCTTCATATTTAGTCTTATTGATTATAAGTTCTACAGGGCAGGTATGCATAGTTACTAGCAAGGTACTTCTACATCCCTTAACGCTATTAGTAGTGCCTCATTATCATCATAATCCCTCACTGCAATTCTTATATACTCCTTGCCTTCAAATGCCGCTTTACCACCAAGATTTTTGATAAATATATTCTTTTTCAATAGACACTTTGTTAGCTGAATAGCATTCATCTGCCCGGTAACTTTACATAAAAAATAATTAGCACTAGAGGGGTAAGTCTCCAAACAAGCGATTTTACCAAGCTCTTTAAAAAAACGCTCCCTTTCTTCTCTAATGCGAATACAGGCTTTTTGATAGTCAGTTTTATATTTTCCGATTATTTGTAAGAAAAACTCACCGAATGAATTAATATTCCAAATGGTCATTTTTTGTCTAAATTTTGCTATCAATTTTAAATCTGATGATGCTAGGATTCCTAATCTTATACCTGGAACACCATAGCTCTTACTAATGCTTTTAATGACAATAAGATTTGAATACTGATCTAAAATGGCTTGTGTAATTAAGGTCTCATTTTCACCATCATTCGCAAAATCTACAAATGATTCATCAATTATTATTTTCTTATCATGCTTTTTCATATGTAAAATAAGGCTAAGTAGCTCTTTCTTTGGAATAAAGTGACCACTAGGATTATCTGGATTAATAAGAACCAAGTTCTCCACTTTCTCAGATAGCTTTATTAGCTCATCAATCGAGTATGTAAACGCATCATTATCTGGAATTAACTGTACAACACGGTCATAACCAATGCTTTCTGGATATTCATTAAATGTCGGGAAGACCATACCAAAATTCCCTTCCACAACATCTCCAATTACCCTTATAATCTCTGATGCACCATTACCTACAATAATATTTTCACTCTCAACGCCAAACATTTTTCCAGCAAGTAAGTTTTGTGTACTTAAACCAGATGGGTATTGAGATAGCAAATCATAAAAATAAGCTTTCATCTCTTCTTGCATTTTTTGAGGAGGGAAATATGGATTCACTAGGTAGCAAAAATCTTTTAACTCCTTAAATCTCCAATATCCTCCATATCTTTTTTGTATGTTTGCTAATTTTTGTTCTGTATTTGGTGCAAAAATTATTTCTGCATTGACTTTATCTTGAACATCATCAATTTCATACCACTTTTCTCCATCAAGCCTTAATGCTTTTAAGCCTTTGTTATCAAGCATATTGATAACTCTTAGCACATCTTCATAGTATTCATTATCTCCCATTGTTTTAGTATAAGCTTCTAAAAATGGAATATAATACTTTACGGAAAACTTCTTGGAGAGTTTATATATATTGACTGTTTTATAATATTTTTCTACATTCTGAAAACGAAATGACTCTTTTGGAATAAAAGAAACAATATTATCATCTTCATCTAATTCAACAGATGTGCCATCCATCCATGATAGATACTTATCTACGATTGCCAATGAATTTCTTTCATCTTCTAATACTTTTCGAATTATACTCTCATCAAATATTAGATCGCTTTCCAAAAGCAATGTATCGTCATCAGCCAACCTTTCTTTCGCAAGATAAAGTGAATAGATATTGTTAGTTTTGTCATAAATCGGATTTTCAATATACTCTATTGATATATTCTTATATTGATCACCAACATGTTCAATTAAGTTTTCCTTCTTGTAACCTACAACAATAATGAGCTTTGTAATACCTACGTTATTTAGCTTTTCCAAAGTATGAGTGATAAGGGTCACACCATTAACTTCCAACATACACTTCGTATTATCTTTGGTATATTTCCCTAATCTGCTGCCAGTACCAGCAGCAAGTATCATTGCTTGCATGAAGTTAACCTTTATCTGTCATAATCACCGAGAATCGGTATGGAGCATTATAGTAGAACTCTAGCTCTGGAATATCTTGCTTGATTATCTTAATATCCATATTTTTATTTTCAGCAATTTCCTTAAAAAAGCTAACTGGATAATAAAGATGATCAACTTCTTTCTTAGAAACTCGATGCTTATCTCTATCTTCTTCTGATTCTGCTCTTAATTTTAGCGCCAATTCTTTTTTATCTATGTCACTTATTTCACCGATAAAAATTTTTCCTCCTGGCTTTAATACTCTAAGCATCTCATCAATTACATTGCTGGCATACTCGTAACTATTAAAGTAAAAGAATACGCTAAATGAAATAACTATATCAAAAGCATTATCTTTAAAAGGGAGTTTGCTCGCTTCTGATACATGAAAATCCCCCCTTTAAAGTTCCCTTAATTTTACTAATAGCATCATCAGCATAATCAACGCCACTTAATGAAGCTACATTTTTTATTTCTGTTAGAAAGGCGCCTGAACCACAGCCCACCTCTAAAATATTATCAGTTGATTTGGTTTCTATTTTATTAATAAAAAAGCTGGTTAATTTCTGCCATTCTTCATACGTTAAATCATCAAAGCCTGCTGACACATGTAGGTATTTGTGATTTTTATATTTTTCATACTTATTATTCCAAATATTATTCCATTCTTTTTGTCTATTCATATGAATGCATACCTTGTTATTGAATTCAGTTATTTGGCAATATTATGATTTTTCACATACCATTCAAGTGCTTCTTCAAGCCCCTGTGTAATACTATGTGTTGGCTGATAATTTAAAAGCTTACTTCCCTTACTAATATCCGCTTGAGAATGACGCACATCCCCTGCTCTAAAATCTCTATAGGTTGGTTCTATATTTTTTATATCTGAATTCTTTTCTGACAGACCTTCTTTTATTGCTGTAAACAAGTCATTTAGTGTTGTTCGCCCGCCTACCGCAACATTGTAAACCTGATTTTTTGCTTCTTCACCCGCGGTAGCACTCAGGATATTCATTTGAATGGTATTTTCGATATAACAAAAATCTCTTGATGTTTCACCATCGCCATTTATAAATATTTCTTCGTTATCGAGCATGGCTGATACCCATTTGGGTATGACTGCTGCGTAGGCTCCTTCTGGATCTTGTCTTTTGCCAAAAACATTAAAATACCTCAAGCCGATAACATGTAAACCGTAGGTTTTTGCGAATACATCTGCGTATAACTCATTAACGACCTTGGTAACCGCATAAGGAGACATAGGTTTGCCGATATTCTCTTCAACCTTGGGTAAGTCTGGATGATCCCCATAGGTGGAGCTGGATGCCGCATAGACGAACCGCTTGACGTTTGCGTCTCTGGCTGCGACCAGCATGTTGAGAAAGCCATCGATGTTCGCTTTGTTGGTGCGGATGGGGTCTTCGATGGAACGTGGGACGGAGCCCAGCGCCGCCTGATGCAGGACGTAGTCAACGCCCTCGCAGGCTTTTTGGCAATCGTCGAGTTGGCGAATGTCGCCTTCTATGAACTGGAAGTTTTCCCCGATGCCGGCGTTGCCGGTTGCCTTTGCGGCATCTTCGATCGCCTGGTCGAGATTGTGCCGATAGCCTGTCTCGAAGTTGTCGAGGCCGATGACTTTCTGGTTGAGGATGAGCAGTTTTTCCAGCAGGTTGGAGCCGATGAATCCGGCGACCCCTGTCACCAGCCAGGTGTGCTGATGTTCTTTCAGGTGTTGTTGTACTTGTTCGTATGCGCTCATTACAGTCTCCCGTCAACGTCGTTGGCATCGAGCAGATATTTGATGTCGTACAGCACGTGCTGCGGCTTGCCCAGTCGATAAAAGTCCTCCGCCGCCATCTCTTTGAACTGGTCGTGGGCTACGGCCAGTACGATGGCGTCGTATTCACCCTCCCCTGGCTTGTCGATGGGCCTGATGCCGTATTCCCTTTCTGCCTCTTCCTTGTCCACCCAGGGGTCGTAGACATCGACGTTGCAGTTCAACGTCTGGAACTCACGCACGAGGTCTATCACCCTTGTGTTGCGCAGGTCGGGGCAGTTTTCCTTGAAGGTGAGCCCCATGATGAGAATGTTGGAATCGACGACCTGTATGCGCTTTTTCATCATCAGTTTGACGACGCGCTCGGAAACGTAGCAGCCCATATTGTCGTTCAGGCGCCGGCCGGCCAGGATCATTTCGGGGTGGTAACCCACCTCCATCGCCTTGTGGGTGAGGTAGTACGGATCTACGCCGATGCAGTGTCCGCCGACCAGTCCCGGCCGGAATGGCAGAAAGTTCCATTTTGTGCCGGCGGCCTTCAGCACCTCTTCGGTGTCGATGTCGAGCCTGTTGAATATCAGCGCCAATTCGTTGATGAGTGCGATATTGACGTCCCGCTGGGTGTTTTCGATAACCTTGGCCGCTTCGGCGACACGGATGCTGCTGGCCTTGTAGGTGCCGGCGGTGATAACTGAACGGTATAGTCGATCAATCTGTTCAGCCACTTCCGGGGTAGATCCGGAGGTGACTTTTTTAATGGTGGTTACGCCATGCTCCTTGTCGCCTGGATTAATCCTTTCTGGGCTGTAACCACAGTAGAAGTCTTCGTTAAATTTGAGACCAGACTCCCGCTCAAGAATGGGGACACAGACTTCTTCAGTCGCTCCGGGATAAACGGTGGACTCGTAAATAACGATATCACCTGTGGATAAAACGCTACCCACAGTTTCGCTCGCTTTTTCCAACGGCGAGAGGTCCGGTCGCTTATATCGGTCTATGGGTGTCGGGACGGTGATGATGTACACATTGCACTCACGCAAATCCTGGACGTTAGCCGTGTAGCCAAGCTGGGTGGTATTCTTCAATTCAGTTGATTCTACTTCAAGGGTACTGTCCTTTCCTTGTTTCAGCTCTTCAATCCGTGACTCGCTGATATCAAAACCCACTGTTGGAGCTTTTTTCCCAAATTCTACCGCAAGGGGTAAACCCACATAACCCAGGCCAATTACGGCCAATTTCTCCTGCCGTCCATTAGGCTCAGTCATTTCTTATACCTTAATTTAATCATTTAGAGGGCGCCGCGCTTATTGAGCGACTAGAAGCGCGTATTGCCAAAGAGTATGTCTATGAATTGTTCGATTGGGCATGCTACCGCCCTACCGTGTAGTTGAAACAGTATCGAATGGGTTCATTCCGGGTCTGCAACATCACCTGAGATACCTAACGTGATCTCGGGTTGGCTTGGTCTTGAACACCCTTGCATTGTTGTTTTTATCCAAGTGTTGGAAACACTTGTAGCTTGCGATTGTAATAGTGCCATTTACGCTGCGGAGTGATGAGCTTCTTAAAATTTAGTAGTACGGTCATAAGCATCCATCGTGCTTCGGCTTGGCAAATTCTTCCGTACCAGCTGATCGTGGCCAAAGCCACTTTTACAAGTGCTCCAGGTACGCTACCGCCCTACTGTACAGCCAGAGTGTTCCGAATCAGGGTAGGAGCCGCACCCTATTTTTCCTGTCTGACGTACCCTGTCTCGCCTATTGCGTTGCATTGTAGAGATTGAGCCGACGGCGCGTAGTGACTTATGTCTCAATGTGAACAGGAGGCTTTCCGAGAATAGCTGACCTAATGTGATCAGGCAGTTTTATACAGTGGTGGACCCGCTTTACTTGATCCACCTACGACTAAAAGGGAGGGTGCTATTTGTGCATAATAAGCCGCTATTTCAATCAGTTGGCGAACGTATGCAAGATATCATTCACCATGGTGCAGACATGGGATAATCGGCTCCGGCATGCGTTGAACGTAGGCGGTCACGCCGGGTTGCTGGTAGGTTGCGGGCCGTTTTTTGGACGAAAAGGGGACGGTACCCTTTATGGCGTTAAACTCATTCCGCCGCTGTATGTGAAACCCTTTGTTTGAGGCAGCAAGGACGATTAACTACGATTTGCTGGCCATTGCCGCAGCGGTGACCTGCCCGCAGAGGCGTTTCGTGGACCGCAGAACCACGGAGCAACAGGTGACACAGGCCCGGTATCGCCTGTTGGAGCGATGTCTTTCGGACAAAAGGGTACCGTCCCCTTTTCCCCTTTTCTCAGCTTCACCCCACTCGATAAGGCATGCGCACTCCTGGCAGATCAGGCGGAAAATCCCTGGTATTCCGTGTTACCAGCAAAGCGCTGGCACAATCGGCGCTGGCCCAGATAATGGCATCGGGTAACTTGACTCTATACTCCCAACGAATCTCCACCGCCCGCTCTGCGATATCTGCGTCTATGGGCATCCGGGTAAATCGGCTCAAGAATGCACGAATGGCGGATTCATTACCCGGTTTTTCTCCTACCATTACCTCCATCCATGTGATCACACTGATCAGCGGCTCGGCATACAGCGCTATCTCCCCCTTTGCCTCAGGAATGCCGTTGAGATAATCAACCAGAATATTGGTATCCAGCAGTGCTTTCACTGCCACTCGCTCCGTTGCCGCTGTTGATACTCAAGCCCATCCTCGTCTCGATCCTTCCACAAGCCAAACGCTGCATCCTCATGATCTGGAGGATGACGTTCGAGGTATTCCGCCAATGCCCGTCGAATGATCTCCGCACGTGACAGTTTGGACTGCTGGCCGATAGCCTTCAGCCGTTCGATTTGATACTCAGGTAAATCCACGATTGTACGCATAGATTGTTGCCTCACGTGATATATGTAGACGTTATCATATATCAGTCTCATTGAACGCGCGACCTTGGAAAAGGGGACGGTACCCTTTTATGGGTGCCTCGCTTTGCTTGATCCACCCTTTCCGTGAGTTGTGTCGGGGGATCGAGACTCATTCGTTTGTCTATTTCATCACGTCTTCAAGACTCTCTGCTGTCAGAATCCTGTCCAGCCACGTCATCAGTGTGTCCGGACTCGCCAGCTCTATTTGCTGGCGCAGTGCTTCTGGCACTTCTCCAAACTTGAGTGTCAGCTGGCGGATCAACACCATCGCCTCTCCTTGTTGCATACCTTGTTGCATACCTTGTTGCATACCTTGTTGCATACCTTGTTGCATACCTTGCTGCATACCTTGCTGCATGCCTTGCTGCATGCCTTTTTGCATTCCCTGCTCGATACCTTCCGCCTTGAATCTCTCTGCAAAGTTACTCACTTTTTC
>JAVCKW010087713.1:0-13928 GCA_034780715.1 Peltospira delicata | reverse complement strand
GATTAAAGGGACACACTATGTTTCGGCAAACATCGGCAAATGTTCATGACGTTGGGCGAGATATCTCGCCTGCAGTAATCAGAAGGTTAAAAATATCTTTTTCAAAAGAGTATTTTTACTGGGCATTGTTTTTCTAAATATTGATATTTAAAAGGCATAGGGTTCATTTCTCGACACACTGATTATAAATGTAGATATTTAAAGGTCTTCATTCATCTAAATATTGATCATAAATATACATTTAAAGGCATGTTGTCGCAGATTTACATGTCTTCATTTCTGTTATTAAATGCTTACTATACTTGTTTTTTAAATGTGTTCATCATTAAATAAATAAAAAATACCTTTGGACACTTTTGATAGGACTGTATTTTTCATCGAACTTTGTTGGTTACAGTACTGAAGGAAAAAAAAAGTAAATTCTTGTCATCTCGGTAGTTTTAATGTAACGATGTTCACAGACGTGTAACATTACATTTTGTGACCACTAATTTCATTTATTTCTAGGTTTGTCCACAGAAAGTTATCGAGAAAGTGGTGAAAGTATGCCGATCAGATTCTTACGAGAAACTAGACAAAACGGTCAAAGTAAGCAATCAGCCTATACTGGGCTTCTAGAATATGATAGTCCTACCGCCCTGGCTAGTGATTTTCAGTATTGGACTAGTTATTAACTGCTGTGGCCATGTGTATTTTTATTCAGGGTTAGTGATTTTTAAAGAAATTACTAGAAGCCCTGTTATATTCATACTTCATGTGGAATAGGTTGTTAAAAACAGACCTGTGTTTGTAAGAAAGAGGCAGAGAGAGTGTAAGAGAGAGAGATAGAGACAGAGAGAGAGTGTAAGAGAGATGGGGAAACGGAAGTGTTTTATTTAACAATGTGTCATTAGTGTATGTCTTGTTCCAGCCAGTGCTTCACAGGTTTGGGATGTATAAAGATCTTAGGTTGCTAATCAAAAAAAGTAGCCACTGTGGCAGCAATGTGTTCCTATAACCATAATAAAATGTATTGAGCGTATTGGTAAATAAAACTCTCTCTCTGTGTGTGTGTGTCTCTCTCTCTCTCTCTCTCTCTCTCTCTCTCTCTCTCTCTCTCTCTCTCTCTCTCTCTCTCTCTCTGATGCTGATAAATGATGGTGACTCTCTGTCTCTCTCTCAACATCAACAAGTAGAGTGTATTGTAATAATAATGTGTTTCAGATGCTGATAAACGATGGTTTCTTTCTCACTCTCTGTCTCTCACACACACACACTTTCTATTACTCTCTCTCTCTCTCTCAACATAAACAAGTAGAATATGATATAATAATAATAATAATATTGTGTTTCAGATGCTGATAAACGATGGTTTCTCTCTCTCTCTCTCTACATGAACAACTAGCGTGTGTTATAATATTGTTTCAGATGCTGATAAACGATGGTTTCTCTGGTTCTCAGCTGTTACTTCAACTACACGACGAGATGGTCGACTCCCTCGATCTGTCCGACAACCAGAAAGCAGTCATTTTCGAAAAGATGGCGGTACGTACATTTAGTTTGACTACTGAATTATTATTTTTGAAAAAATGGTGTTAGTGGGTATACAAATTCAACGTTTTCACTTATTTACTGAATTAAATATATAAAAACATAAAATAATGTTCGGATGTGAATTGGTACGGTGTATTTTTGAAACTTCTTCATGTTTAGGTTATATTTTTTATCAGTTAAAAACTATCAAAATTGCATAATTTTTTTATGAAGTCTCTCTCTAGAATTCTTACATACATTAGAATCTAGATGTCTGGAAAATCATCCATTATTAAAAATCCACATACTCTTTTTCTGTAAACAACTTCGATCTTTCGTCGACCATTTCACAATTTTCAACATGCATAAAACGAATTAACCATCAAATTAGCTGACTAAATCAGCTATCAATTCCTACAAAATGATTGTGACATTCTGCCATTATTGACAAATGAAACACCCAAAGAAAATCGCGTTTTAAAATCAAAATGTCTAAATAATTTTGAAAGAAAAACGAAACAAACCATGACCTATTTCCTGTTGTTTGGGCATGGGCACTACATATTTCATAGTGCAAAATGGCTGGAAATTCGGATTAAAGGGACACACTATGTTTCGGCACACATCGTGTTCATGACATTGGGCAAGGTATCTCGCCTGCAGTAGTCAGAAAGTTAGTCATGTCTCTCTCCATATTATAGCCCTGTTTAGTAACGTGAGTTATTTCACCAAAAAGAAAGCAGTCATTTAAAAAAAAGAATGGCATATTTAGTTTTTGTTAATCATGTCTTTCTCCATATAGCCCTGTTTTGTAACACAAGTTATTTCCCCGTACCAAGAATTATCGTCCTTAGAAATGTCATTAAATGCAATATCAAGTGTTTGTTTGTTTATTGATTGATTGATTGATTGATTTATGTTTTAAATATAAAAAGAAAAATTCTATAACTTACTTTTTAAAATTTATTTAATTAATGCTGACATTTTTTAAAAATTGTTATTTATTAAATTTATGCTGACCTATTTATTATTGTTATTTAAAAAATTTATACCAACATATTCATTTATTTGTTAGTGTTATTTTTCAAAAAAATTATTTTACTCGTTATTTATAATTATTAAAGTTTGATATATTTACTAGCCTGACACTCATAGGTGGCGGTTTTTAAAATTGGGTTAGGTACATTATTTTTGTAAAACCAGTAGTCTGAGAGGGTATGTCTGTAAATAAAATGTGTTGAGTGCATCATTAAATAAAAACACTTCTTCCTTTGTTCTTACACACTGTGTTTCTACTTGCAGGTGGTGGACAAGTGTTTGATGGATGGAGCAGATGAATATCTACAAATTATGGCGCTACTCAGTACCGTTATGGACCAAATGTGTCACGCAAAGTGAAACGATAAAAACAGTTGCCATCTTGTATATTTGGTGTAGAAAATTAAGAATGATTTACAAAATCATGCACTACCAACATGGACCAGATGTATCATGTGTAATCAAAATGAAAACGGCTTCCATCTTGTCTATTTGCTGTTAAAAATTAAGAATTATTTTATCTGATGTACAGATATTTATAAATCACGCAGGACCAACATAGACTAGACGTGTCATGCATTATGAAACTATGTGCTACCCAATACCGTTATGGCCCAGATGTGTCATGCAAAGTGAAACAATAAAAACGGTTGTCATCTTGTGTATTTGCTGTTGAAAATAAAGAATTATTTGTGAATGTCTGATGTATTTACAAATAATACAGTACGAACATAGACCAGATGTGTCACAGAAAGTGAAACAATAAAAACGGTTGCCATCTTGTGTATTTGGTTTTGAAAATTAAGAATTGTTTCGTCTGATGTACAAGTATTTACAAATCAAGCAGTATGAACATGGCCAAATGTGTCATGCGTAATGAAACTATGCGCTACTCTGTACCGTTATGGACCAAATGTGTCGCGCAAAATCAAACAATAAAATCGGTTGCCATCTTGTGTATCTGCTGTTGAAAATTAAGAATTATTTGTCCAATGTACAAGTATTTACAAATGATGTAGTACCAACATAGATGTGTCGTGTAATGAAACTATGTGCTACTCTGTACCGTTATGGACCAAATGTGTTGCGCAAAATCAAACAATAAAATTGGTTACCAACCTGTGTATCTGCGGTTGAAAATTAAGAATTATTTGTCCAATGTACAAGTATTTACAAATCATACAGTACGAACATAGACCAGATGTGTCATAAAACTAAATAAAATGTTGTCACCATCTTGTATATTCAGGCAGACTGGAGAGGTTAGCAAACTGGTCAAAATGAAACATGATAAAATGGTCACCGTCACTGAATTAGAATTAAGCAATCTGATGTGTGAACATAACAATTCATGCAGGACCGTAATAACCAAATATGTGATGCAGTTGAATAGAAAGGCAACAATTTTGTTATTGTTGAATTAAAGTTAGGCAATGTTTTATCTGGTGTACCAGTATCTATAAATAATGCTGTACCAAACTGAAATTGATAATGTCGCTATTTTGTGTGTTAGCTGATGTACCTCTTCCACATAATTTGCCTACAATTATATGGCTGACATATTTATGGTTAAGGACCATTATGACAGTGAGAAAGGAAACCCACTGCCATCACATGGGCCTCTCCTGATTACCAGCAACATATCGTTTAACTAGACCATCACATAGACAGTGTAGTACATACCAAATTATTTTTTATATGTGCCATCTCCCAAACATGATAGCACATACCACAACCTTTGTTACACCCGTTGTAGAGCACTGGCTGACACAAAACAGCCCAATAAACCCACTATGTGGGATAGAGCAAACAATAACATTGTAAAACATTTTAGATGCAAATAATTATACTTTTTTCCATCTCTAATAATAATAAACAAAGAATGTTTCTAAAAATATATATATTATTGAATTACATACTATAAAATATATAGTAGTAAACAAAGAATTTTTCTAAAAATATATTTATTATTGAATTTATGTACCCTAAATATATACATATACATTCTGTGTACAAATTTACAAACTCATACACAGTACTTACAGGCCTACTTAATTAAAAACAAATTAAAGTTTTCCTAACACATGGCATCCATTAACAAATATGTTTTTTCTGTGCTGAAGTATGAATAAAGATTCATTCATTCATTATCAGTTTCATTCATTTGTAATAGATTATTATTGAGTTTTACACCTCTGTTGTCCAACAACCAATCTTTTCTGTTTTGTGTTGAGGTGTTGTTAAACAGCCATTCATTCCTTTATAATACAGTGAAACATGCCAAAACTGGACATCCATCGGACCATGAAGGGTTTCTGGTTTAGAGGGGTCCATTTTATTGTTAATATAAATCACGGGACTATGTAAAATGTCTGGATTTGAGAGGATTCCCAGTTAGAGGGGTCCATTTTAGTGTTAAAATAAATCACGGAAATCATGGGTTTTGAAAGGATTCCGGTTAACTGAGTGTTCAGTTTTAAGGGGTTTCACTGTATATGTAATAAGATTCTTTCATAATTTGTTCCACGAAAAAAATAAAAAGGTTTTATTTTCAAACCATCAACTCTATACAATTTATTAGTGCTAAGTTTATTTTGTTGTATCAGTTAGTCAGTAGCGCACGCCTGTCATGGGCTTGAGGTCTGGTATGACCAATCCCCTCGTCCATATCATGAGGTATAGAAAGGTTTAGGATGGAATTAGAGAGGGTGTTACAATATAAACTGCGATAACAAGATATTAACAAAACTGCTAGGGTCACCATTTTCTTCTTGACAAATTATGATATGAAGGTGATATCCTACTACTGACTAATAACATTAACTTTCAACTTTATAACCGTTATATAAAAATATGTCAAATATAACCGTCAGATAAAAATATCCAATATAAATATCCAATATAACCGTTAATAAATATGTGTTGAGTGCATTGTAAAATTGGTTAAATAAAAAATTATTTATTCAACTGTCATATGCAGGAAGTCCAAAGTGTTCTGGTCTAAATTCTTCCAGTGACTTGAGCACCACTGCAGCCTTGTCTCTGAGAGTGTCGGTATCGGCCCTTGGGTCTGGTATCCACACAACCGGCATCCCAGAGGCATACCCCGCCTCCACGCCGTTAGGGGCATCCTCAAACACCAGCACCTGCCGCAAACAATCAAACATTATTTATTTCCCACTAAATATATACAGAGAAACTCCTCAAAACCGGACGTCTCCGGGATCAAGAATAAATCCGGTTTTGAGGGATTTCTGGTCTAAAGGGGTCCATTTTAGTGTTAAAATGAATCATGGGACTATGTAAAATGTCTGGTTTTGAAAGGATTCTGGTTTATTGAGGGTCTGGATTTCAGGAGTTTCACTGTACATACATGTATGTATTATATACTGGTGTGTGTGTAACATTTCTTTTCTATATCTTCCTGACAAAAATAAATATTTACCCATGTGAATGTGTGTATAATTTTTTTTTTTATGTTTCTTCCCCAATTAAATAAATATACATACTGCAGTGTGTGTGTGTGTGTGTGTAAACAAAAAATATATTCCACAAATCAACCACCTCAGGCGGGCGCTTCCATCACTATGTTATCGTTTGTAATAAAATTATTTCAAACACTGCTGTTTTAAAATTCGATTTCATAACAAATATATTCCAAACTTTGCGGTTTAAAAAAAAAAAAAAAATATTAAAATATTCTTGACATTGCAGTTTTAAAATAAAATATTCCAAAGACTAAAGTTATTAAACTTAAATTTATAATTAAATATCCCAGACACTATATTTTAAAATTTAATTTGTATACTAAACGTTTTCAGGAGATTACTTTAAAATTAAATTTGATAATACAAATATTTTAGACACTAGTTTTAAAATAATCAAAATTATAATCAAAATATCCCAGACATTGCAGTTTTAAAATTAAATTTTATTATTAAAATATTCTAGGTACTTATGTTTTAAATCCCACCTTTTCCGGGGGAGGTCTGTCCTTGAATCGATTGGCACACACTAGGAAGCAGTCCGGGGTGGGTTTCCCGTTATACCAGACATTGCAGTTTTAAAAATAAAATTATATTATTAAAATATTCCAATCACTTCTGTTTTAAATCCCACCTTTTCTGGGGGAGGTCTGTCCTTGAATCGATTGGCACACACCAGGAAGCAGTCCGGGGCGGGTTTCCCATGTTTGACCTCTGGGTCATCACTGCTGAGAACGACGTGGTCGAAGAGGTCAAACAGATCTTTGTGCTTCGTCGTTTTCAGGTCGTAGTTGTAGCGAGTTGACCCCGTCGCGATCGCCATGGGAATGCGGTGTTTGTGAAGGTGACGAATCAGCCTCTCCGCTCCTGAAAATAAACAATAGTTATTATTTTACAACGTACTCAGCATATTTTAATTATAGCTACATTAATGGAAATGTTTTTATTACAAAATTGAATTTTAAGGTCAAATATAAGCATAACTGCGATTTTAATTTACTCATTGATTGTCACATTTAGAGCCTATTGTTAAATGCTTACTGTACAGTGTAAATGAGGTCAGCCATTATCTACGGGCTATGTTTGTTTGGAGTTAATGGTTATACCAGTGACAGCAAATCAATAACCGCATATCACATTTGGTGGCGGATCTCTTTTTACTTTCCGGTTTCCAAGTGCTGTAATTGAACCAACTGCAATACACTGTTGGTGGTAGGATAGGCATAAATGGTGACTGGATTAAATATTTTAAATGATTAAATATTTTAAATATTTCAAGTAATGCTAATTTAATTAAGAGTTATATTGGCATCACTGCTGCCACATGGACCATTATTTCCAATTAGCAGCAACATATCTTTTATATGCACTATATCTCATACAGTATAGTATATAACATATCCTTTTATTACACTATCAACAGGCAGGACAGCCCACTCCACAATTGACTGGAACAAGATTGAGCCCAGTCTGTCCAAAACTCCTAAAAGACTGAGTCCGTGTATTACCTGGGAGAAGCTGGACGTTTGGAAACAGTATCTCATACTGCTCTTTGCACTTGCTGATGTATTCCTCGGGAGTCAAATGAAGATTTAACTCGTCTTAAAAAAGGACAATACTTCTATAACACAGTTTCTTTTACATTTCCTTGTAAAACACAGTATCTATTTATGTTTATTTCTTTAATAAATACTGGAGAGTAGATTTACTTTTGTCCTAAACTTCTCAATAATATCCATATCACAAACGGATCCCGTCTTGGACAACAAATCTGTAAGATCAGGCACCCACGACAGGCGTGAAACTTGACCTGACCTGACCTCATAAACCTATGTGATAATTTTGTATATTAACACAGGTAATAATGGTACATTTATATCTATGCCAAAACATTTTAAATGCTGATATAACCATACATACATCTCTGGATGAATACCTATAGGTCGAGCTACTAACCACTAACCTTCTGACTTGGGCAGACGGCTCAGAGGCGTGTGGCCAGGACAGGCGTGCGCTATAACAGCTTGCTCTGAATGTGCACGTAAAACAAGTTTGATTTTTTTTTTTATAGGTCGAAATATTATATACTGTATTGTTGTGTCTTTTTAAATAGTGTTCTTAACTTCTTGTGTATTTTTCGTATATGTGTGTTATCAAATAGAAATATCTGTGCAAAATCTATAGTGGGCACATTAAAAGCCTAGTGGTGAAAACATATGCCTGGCATGCAAAGATCTGAGATCAATCCCTGTCAGTAAACCACTGGGTATTTATCTAATTTCAATGTTTTTAGATGCCAATATGGCAGCTTGATAGCCCAGTGATGAAAGCACCCGCCTGACACATGGTCAATCTGAGATCAATCCCTGTTAGGTAGCCACTAGGAATTTATCTCATTACAAATGTTTCCAATGCTTGATATACCAATTAATACAATGTGTTGAGTGTGTCATTACTGAAATAAAGAATGAAATATTTGATAAAACAGATGCAAATATAACTGGTAATAAAAGTGTGTTGAGTGTGTCTTTAAATAAAAATAATAATTTTAAAAAAACAGATGCCAATAAAAATGTGTATATTTTGTTAAACAAAAAAGTAATACTCAGAAATAAAATATTTGACAAAACAGACACTATTATAACTGGTAATAAAAATGTGTTGACTGTGTCATTAAATAAAATTAATAATTTAAAAAACAGACACTAATATAATTGTTAATAAAAATGTGTTTAGTATGTTGTAAAAAAATACTTTTTTTAAACCTATATAACCGTTAATAAAGAAGTTGAGTGCATCATATCCACAAAAAAACTTTTAAAAAATAGACGCTGATATAACAATTAATAAAAATTTATTGAATACATCATTAAATTAAAAAGTTTTTTTTAATAAATAAGCACCTATAATGATCTTCGCACTGTCTTTCTGCTTTCTTCCCATCTGTCGACATTTAATTTCCCAGGTGAATGTTTTCCCATACACACCAACAACAGCCTGTGTTGCTTCAGTGTACTGCGTTTCTGTGTCTGTTAAACAAAATATTTTAAAATAAACATTTGATCTTAAACAGATCTATCAACAACATTTATCATCAGCATGCTATTGTTATTTCAGTGTAGGTTATAATATCAAATTACAATTGTATTTAATGTTAATTACAATTTTTGTTTAGCAATGCACTCAACACATTTTTATTAATGGTTATATTGGAATAGAACAGAAGTATTTTATTTCATGATACACTCAACACATTTTTATTTATGGTTATATGGCATCAGACATATGGTTAAGGACCATATTGATAGTCAGAATGGAATCCTGCTACTGCTACATAGGCTACTCCTTCCATTAAGCAACAAGGCATCTTTTATATGCACCATCCTTTAGACAGGATAGCACATACCATGGCCTTTGGTAGACCAGTTATGGAACACTGGCTGGTACAAGAGGTAGGATCAATCCAATGACCCACCATACCATAAGGAAATGCTCGGTTATATTGGCATCAGAAACACTTTTATTATAAAAATCCCTAGTGGCAACCTGATAGGAATCAATTCACTAGGCTACCGAGGCACCCTGTATTAACAATTATACCGGCGTCAGAAACATTATAGTAATCACTTTATTTATTTTTTATATGAGTGACTGACAGCAAATATTTTATATGAACAGTCAGAGCAAGCTGTCATCTGATAGATGGGAAACCCACTGCCACCACAAGTGCTACTCTTTCCCATTAGAAGCAAGGGATATTTTATAGAATAGAATACAAGTATTTTATTTAACGACACACTCATATTTTATTTACGATTATATGGCATCAAATAAATGGACAAGGACCATTTTGATAGGAAACATGCTGCTGCCACATGATAAGTAGCAAGGGATCTTTTATATGCATCAATCCATAGACAGGATAACACATACCATGGCTTTTGGTACACCAGTCATGGAGCACTGGCTGGAATGAGACATAGCCCAAAGAGTCCACCTGTTACAATCGATCTGATGACCCACTGCACCATGAGCGTACGCTCTACCTCTGAGCTACATCACGCTCCCAGGATCTTTTATATGCACCATCCCATACAGAATAGCACATACCAGTTGATTCACCAGTTGCAGCCAGAGTTTGGTGTCTACATCTAAAAGAATAATTTGCTACCGTAGTTAAGTAAAATAATTTATTCTCTTTATTTCTCTGAGTGTGAAATTTTACTAAATACAGACAATGTAGGCCTGTAATTTCTACATCTAAAAGAACAAGTTACTACCATAGTTAAGTAAAATAATGTATTCTGTTTATTTCTCTGAGTGTGAAACTACTAACTACAGACAATGTAAGCCTGTAATATCTACATCTAAAAGAACAAGTTACTCAGTCAAGTAAATTTTATATTATAAAATTATTTATAAATTTATTTTACATGCTGCAGATTTAAAATTAAATTTTATAATTAAAAAACCCAGACCCTTCAGTTTAAAAAATTAAATTTTATTCTCTTCATTTCTCTGAGTGAGTAATGTTGCTAAATACAGCTGATGTAGGCCTGTAATTTTGTGAAAATTACAACATATCATAAAGAGACATGTTTATAATCAGTCCATCACACAGAGGATACTGGTTTACGAACTGACGACTGTCAAACAAACTGGCAAGTGACACCGTTCATCCGTTATTATGACAAAACCTCGCCAATTTCCATAACAAACAGGACACACATTTTTACGTCCTCAATGTCCTCAGTAAACTTATCAATCTATTTTTGTACACGTCTCTTGTTATAAAGCACACTCAACCTAAATTTAGAACTGTATTTCTTTTTTTTAAAAGGGAGCTCAACATATTTTATTAACTGTTATACACGTGTATTAGCATTAGGAATATTTTAATTAAAAAAACAGTGGTTTGCTGACAGACATCAATCATTGTTATAATAGCGTGAGAAACTTTCTTCCGAGTTTTTTCACTTCTTTGTTTAGTTGTCCCCACATAAAAGATTAGATGGTTAGGAGATATGTTTATGGTATTGCATAGCATTAAATACATTTATAAATGTATAATAATTAGTTAAAATAATGTTTGTGTTCATGTGTTTTAGTTGTCACCACAGCAAAGATTAGATGGTTACGAGATATATTCATGGTATTATTTAGCATTAAATACATTTATAAATGTATAATAATTAGTTAAAATAATGTTTGTGTATGTGTGTATGTGTGTGTTGTGTGTATATGTGTGTAGGGGGTGTTTGTGTGTGGTGTATGTGGGTAGGTGTGTGTGTGTAGTGTGTTTATTTGTGTGTGTAGTGTGTGTGGTATATGTATTGTGTGTGTATATGTGTGTGTGTGTGTGTGTATATGTGTGTGTGTGTGTGTGTGTATGTGTATGTGTGTGTGGTATATGTATTGTGTGTGTGTGTGTGTGTGTGTGTGTGTATATGTGTGTGTGTGTTTGAATATTCTGTTTTATTTATTACTCAGTAATTATGTTTCAAGGAATGCAGATAAATCAAGACATGTTTAACTTTACAATGTCATGGATGGACGATAGATGGATGGAAGAATGGATGGATGAACTGAATAATGAACAATGGATGGATTGATGATGGATGTTGGATGGATGGATTGACAGATGTTGAATGGATGGATGTTGGATGGATGGATTGACGGATGTTGAATGGATGGATGTTGGATGGATGGATGGACAAATGGATGGAAGAATGATTGGATGGATTGATAGATAAATGGATGGATAATAAATTGAAGGATGGACAAATGGATGGATGGAATGATGGCATGATTTAAGATCCTGGACGGCAGCTTAAAATATATTGAGTGCATCTCATAATTATAAATAAAGAACCTTATTTATTTTGTTTCTCTCTTGTTAATTTTTTGTTTGTTGTTGTTTTTTGCTACACTGATATAACACAACAAGCCGAGTCTTGTTAAATAATTTCTTCTAAAATAACATTGTTGAATTTCTTCAGCAGCTGGCTGAAAAACAAATGACCACCTTTACCTTCGACAATATGGCGCCTTATTCACAAAACAGTGTAAAGTTACACTTCACAAGTAACGTAAATTTCCGTCTGATCATTGGCTGAAAGTAGCATCTCAGATATCATGGACCAATGGTTTGACGTATATTTAAGATTACATTATAGACATAAATCTACAACGTTTTCTGAATAAGGCCCCTGTGCACAACTGAAAATCAAACGTCCACTTTTACCTATGACAATCTGTGCACCCACCATCTGCACACATCCCATTTCTTTGGCCTGCACTTCCCATGTGTAAGATTTCCCATACATAGATAGCACGGTATTGGATGCCAAGGCATAGAGCCTCTCTGAGTCTACAACAAAACAAGACACATCACACTGGCCTCAATACAGGGTTTCTAGAATACACTGGCCTGATGTCCATGGCCAGTAAGTTTTAGTCTTGGGCCAGTAACAAATTACAGAATTACAGTGAATTGTAGGCATGGACAGTGAATTTTCAAATCTACTGACTTTATGGCAAGTAATATTTTGAAAAATTCTAGAAGCCCTGCCTCAATGGCATAGTGGTCTAAGCTGTTTGTCTGAAAAATAAGGCTGCTAGGTACTGGTAGGTAAATGTAAAACTAACGAAATATTTGAGTTGAAACAATGACATAGAAACTTTAATTTTAATTTTTAAAAGTGTTTATTCATATCAGTCAACCATATTCTAGAAAGCCTGAATATAAGCATAACTGTGATTTTAATTTACTCGATAATTGTTAAATGCTTACTATACAATGTAAACGAGGTCAGCCATCATCTAGAGGTTATGTTTGTTTGGTGTCAAAGGTTGGTGACGGGACAGGCATAACTGGTGACTGAATTAAATGTTTTAAATATTTAAAATAGTTCGAGTTATGCAGCTTTAAGGACCATTATAATAGAAAGGTACGACATAAGATTTCTTATTAGCAGAAAGGGATCTCTTATATGCAACATCTGTCAGGATAGCACATACCATCGCCTTTATTATACCAGTTGTGGAGCAAAGACTGAACGAAGCCTAGCACGTATAGCACTTGATCATGAATATAAAAAGTTAACACAAGTTATCTTAATAGCATTAACTCACAAGTATATGAAAATTGCAGTTAAGTCTTTATATAAACCTACAATTTGATTTTATATATATCGAAGACACTGCAATTTTAACAAAACTAACACTAAGGCTACCGTTTATTAAATACTTTTGGCCGACATCTATAGCCGCAATGCACAAGGCGTTAGGCAAGTCGAGTGAAATGATTGACACTTTAAAGCAAGACAATATTAAACTGGTCAAATATATCTACATGAGTTTTACCAAGAAGAAGGCCGTCCATATCGAAGATGACATGTGTTACCGTTTTGTGTTCACCCATTGCTAGTCTATCGAACGCGCCCACACTTCGCTGACGAGTTATCATAGTTATCTCCCTTTAATCATGTTCAAGACATTGTCTAGATGGGGCCTAACCAGTTTCGAATGAATGTTTAATGACACCCAGCACAAAATAAAAATTGGCTGTTGAGTTTCAGAAAAAGGTGTGAAATTAAATATTAAAATAATTAATGTAAAATCACAGTGTATAGAGCTGTGCAAAATACAATATTAGTTCGAATGAATGAATGGTTGACACCCCAGCACTAAATAAAAATTGGCTATTGGGTGTCACAAAAAGGTGTAAAATTAAATATCCGAGATAATCATTGGTGATTTTTCTAATTGTAATTGACACCGATATTACTAATATTATATGTGTCTGTATTGTGTCAGTATCATCATCATCATCATCATCATCATCATCATCATCATCATCATCATCATTATTATTATTATTATTATTATTAT
>JAVCKW010086602.1:0-13936 GCA_034780715.1 Peltospira delicata | reverse complement strand
GCCAGGCCGTCATCCGACCTTGGCCGTCAATTGAACTTCTCCCGGATCTCCATCTCCAGTGGCGAACAGAGGCCGAGTGTCTTATATTGTAACCAATCTTTTCTAGAAGGCAACCCAAACAGGATTTAATGGCATCGTAAAATTTCGATCTCCCGCGTCGTATGTTCCAGGGAGTTTTTCAACATACTGACTCGGCAACCCAAACAGGATAAAATAATATGAAAATTGCAATAAGCGGTAAAGGCGGTGTCGGTAAAACAACCATCATGGCGCTGCTGGCCGGCGAGCTTAGAAAACAGGGCCGGGACGTGCTCGTTATTGATGCCGATCCGAGTCCGCATATGGCAGAGACCCTGGGATTTAAAGACGCAGCGACAATAAAACCCATTGCCGAGATGACTAAACTGCTCACCGAGAGGGCCGGTAAAACCGAAGGTTCTCCTTTCTACAACCTCAATCCGGACGTCAATGACCTGCTGAGGGACTTCATGTTTGACCAGGACGGCATGCGGCTCATGGTGCTGGGCGCTATCCAGGTGGCCGAAGGTGGCTGTGCCTGTCCTGAGAATCATGTTCTTAAAAAAATGCTCAAAAAAATGCTCCTTGCTCCCAATGAGGTCGTGCTTCTGGACATGGAAGCGGGGGTTGAACACCTGGGACGGGGAACGGTAGCCGGGGTGGATCAGCTGCTTATCGTAGTTATTCCTTCACGTTCAAGCATCCGCACCGCCCTGAAAATTAAAAAGATGGCCGAGGACGTTAAGATTCCGAAGATTTCATTTATCGGTAATCTCATCAGAAGCGAAGAAGACAGAGAATTCCTCATCAATTCTCTTGGCGAAACACCGATCGCCTTTTTTCCGGACTCGGAAGGGATACGAAGGGCCGAACGGGAGGAGACGGCCATCATCAAAGTCGAAAAGGGCCTGGAGAATGCACCGCATCAACTTTTACAACATATTTTTCAAGAATAAGGATAAGGGACAAAAGAACATACAGGCACGATGCAAACTTCTCAGTATGCGCCCTTACCGCTGAACATACAGACAATGGTCTTAAAAATTATTTTCAGATCGGTACGCAGGGAGTAATTCAGAACATACCAGTCATCCAGATCCACCCGCTCCTGGTAATCCTCCATGTCATTGCGTTTCATCACCTGCCAGGGGCCGGTAATGCCCGGCTTCATGGAAACATACCGGCCAGCGCTTTTGTCACCGTTGCCCTTGTAATATTTCTCCAGCTCACGGCCGACAATGGGACGGGCACCAACCACACTCATCTCGCCTTTCAGGACATTAATAAACTGCGGCAACTCATCAAGGCTGGTTTTTCGCAAAAATCGACCGACCCGGGTTATACGGGGATCATGCTTTAATTTATAATTTTTCTGCCATTCCGCAGCCAGTTCCGAATCCTTCTCAAGCAGTTCCTCGAGTTTCCGATCGGCATCCACCACCATGGTCCTGAATTTCAGACAGCCGAACTCACGACCGGTTGCCATAATCCTCTTGTGTCGATATAAAACCGGGCCGCGACTGTCTAGTTTAATTGCCAAGGCGATAAGAAGAAGTACAGGACTACCGAAAAAAAGAACAAAAGAAGAAAAAATAACATCAAAGGTCCGCTTCCAATCAGAAGCCGGATTGAAACTCAAAACAAGCATATCTCCAAGGGACTGAATTTCCGCATGGTGCAGGCCGAAGATATAGAGATCAGGCACCAGAAATATCTGGGCCCCCTGATCGCGACATTCCCTTAAAATTCGAAATATTTTCCGCTCCGCCCGCATGGGCAGGGCAACATAGACATAATCGATATCGTTACTTTCCAGGTACTCATGCACATCGGCAATTTTCCCGAGAAGAGGTTTGTTAATTTTGTCCAAATCCTGTCGAAGCTCAAGCTTGTCATCAAAAAAACCAACGACCTCTATCCCGGCCCAGGGAATCTGCTCCAGATATTTTGCCATACGTGCTCCAAGATCGCCGGCTCCGACAATAACCGCATGGCGAATATTTTTCCCCTGTCGGCGAAAGTGCCGCAACAGATTTCTAACAGCCAGGTGACAGCAAAAGAGCAGCAGGGGCGTTGTCAACGCCCAGAACATAAAAACTGCCCTGGAATAGGCCCATGATATCTTAAAAAGAAAGAAATAGCAGAGCAGAATACCAACGACGGTAGCCCATGCCTTTAAAATAACAATGAATTCCCGATAGTACTTCCACCCCCTCCACGACCTGTACAGCTGAAAAGAATCAAAACTCAGGAAACAGAGGATAAAGGTGAAAATTTCCAGATCCGTATAATACGGGTTCCACTCTATTCCGTACAGGAGAACCAGAACCGCAAGATACAGGGAAACAACTCCGCAATCTATCAAGTGGAGCAGTTTATAAATAAGAGAACTGCGTTCCCGTAAATTCCAACTCAGCATATCTGATCAGCCATTATAACCATCTTTTTTCACTTTATTTTTATTCCACCATGCCGGATTCATACTCAAAAAGGGTATAATACTTTCAGGCAGCAGGGTATAATAATACCCGAGTTTATAGCCGGCAAGCTTCATCAGGTTCCGAATGAAAAAAGAGGGCAGCAGGTAGTACTTATTTTGTTTTAACAGACAGTTAAACTCCGAGCGAACATAACTTCTCCCTGCTCCCCCGGCGGAACCGAATTCCTCAATGAGCCAATGTTGCCGACGATGGAAGGCGCCAACGTCAAAATAGCGCCGCAACTCCTGTAAAACTGAGTAATTATGGGAATGAAAAACCAGGGCCTCTGCAACATAAGCAATTTTAAACCCTTGCTGCAGAAGACGGGCAACGGCACAGGCGTCCTCTGCAAAGAGATGCTCGCCGCCAAAATATCCGATAGATACCAGCGCGGTTGCCCTGTAAGCAGCACAGGAATTGGAAACAAAGATGGTTTTCAACCCCAGGGTATGCTTGTCCTCAAAACAACGAATACAGGATTTTTCGTTGTAGTTGAAAGCCCTTAAGTGTTGCGCAAAAATGGATGCATCCGTTTTTGGCAGCTGCCGGCCATAGGTCACAGCAATATCCTTGTGCTGTTGCAGGGGAGCAACCAGGTGACTGATGCAGTGTTCATCAACCGGGATGGCATCCTGAGTCAAAAAAACTATAATTTCACCGGTTGCCAGCTCGGCTGCCATGGATCTGGTTGTGCCGTGATCAAATTCAGAAGCGGAAATCTTCACGACCCGGGCCCCATGTTGCCGGGCAATCTCCCTGGTGGCATCTGTTGAAGAGGAGTCAACAACCAGAATTTCAAACTCGGCAACACAAGTCTGTACTTCCAGCTGATGCAGCAGCTCGTCCAGGGACTGCTCACCATTGCGTGTCGGGATAACAATGGAAATCATGTCTCTTTCCGCTTTTCCCTGACAGTACAGGCAAAGAGCACTGCCTTATCCAACTGAAACAAAAAAAAGCTTACCCAATGCAGGGGAGAAATACGAAAGCCACTGCAACAGATTACATCCACTGCTCGTAGCAGAACAGAAGGGAATCCATGCAATAATTTAATCGTGCCGGCGATCCCGGTCTGATGAAAAATTTCAGGGTGGATTGTTTGCAAAAGCATAAAATTATCAATGGAGCTACGCATACGGGAGAAGGCTTTTTGTTTTTCAACAAGACCAAGATGAGAACAGGTATTGTCTATTTGATGAATGCCAAAAGCCTTGTCGAGTCTTATACCCCATTCTATATCTTCATACCCATAACCGGAAAACCGTTCATCAAAACTGATTCGATCAAGGATAGTACGCTTAATCAACACATTGGCTGAAAAAAAATACCGCCAGGCCGTCAGTTGGCGCTTCTTGGCCGGCAGCCATTCAGTACGTTTTCCTTTATACAGATAAAAATCATATTTCCTTTCCATCAGTATCCTTCGCCTGTAGCTGACCCCTCCGCAAACAACCGGCTCTTCCTTCCTGATACAGGCAAGATAGGTTTCAAGGAAATCAGAATTATCCGGCAGAACATCAGCATCGAGGAAAAGTATATAGCCGCCGATTGCTCTGGACAACAGATCATTACGAATAGCGGCCCGGCCACGGCAATGTTTGCGTTCATAATAAAAAATACAATCCGCCTGCCCTGCATGAAGCCGGTTTATCCGGCGGTAATGCTCTTTGGAACAGTCATCGGCAATGATAATTTCCAGTTGCTCTTCCAGGGCTGAAGAAGATATCTCGGCAAGCAAGGCATCCAGCAACAGACCAATATCCCAATTCCGGACCGGAATAATAACGGACAATAGCTTTTTGCTGGATTCCATGGGTACCGTTTTTTAAGTTTTTACCTTTTGAACAGCAGCGATATGTTTACGGTAAAATCTGATCAGCCCGAAAAGCCCCAATGATTGTAGATAAAAACGAACATAACGACGCGCCATCAGATACTGCAGATGGATACCGCTGGCATAGAACGACCGGGGCAGATACTGTTGCCGCGCTCTATGAGTTTCATGCAGCGCTTTTTGCCAATGCTGCTCCGAAATTCCGTCGTGCCGCATATTTGTCAGCACTGACCGGGTACGGGCGAAGGCAACACCACGAGTAAACAATCGTAACAACAGTTCATAGTCCATTGCCAGCCGGAACTCCGGATTAAACCCGCCAAAACGATGATACACGCTGCTTTTCACAAAGCAGGATGGATGGGCGACAGTCATATCCTTTGGTAAAAGTGCCGGTATACTGTCGGTACAGTAGGCTTTTTCCCGGCCACGCCAGAACTGCATCCGACCACAGAGCACCCCGGGTTGTGCAGTTGCCTCTCCTGAAAACTCTTCCTGCAGCACCTGCAAGGTGTCGGATTCATACCAGTCTCCTGCATTCAATAATCCGATAACCACACCCCGGCAGAGCGAAATCCCCTTGTTAAACGCATCGCTGATACCTGCATCCGGTTCACTGACCCAGTATTCCAACCGGGAGTCATGTGCGCGAAGAAGATCAATGGTCGTATCTTCTGAACCACCATCAATAATGATATATTCAATCTGATCCGCAGGCCACTGCAAAACAGATTCAATGGTTTTCTGCAATTGATCGCCGCAGTTAAGACAGATGGTGACAACACTGAGCAACGGTTTTCTCGTATCACAGAATTCGCCCGGTGCTTTGAGTCGCTTCCCCCCCTCTCCTTTTCGGCCCGGAATTTCCGGCAAAATATACGCAGAAGTTATGATCGGCTTTGTTACAGACATCTATTATATACCTTGACTGTTTCTTCGGCGCATCGCCGCCAGGAAAAACGGGTAATCCGCTGCCGCCCGGCATTGACCAGGCGCTTCCTGGCCGATGCCGAATAGACGACTTGTTCCATGCATGCCGTTAATTCATCTTCCGACAAAGGATCAAAGAGCAATGCTGCCTCTCCTGCCACCTCCGGCATGGAACTGGTATTACTGCAGAGAACCGGACAGTCACAGGCCATGGCCTCAAGGATCGGCAAGCCAAATCCCTCGTAGAGAGAAGGATAAATCATTGCCGCTGCGTTTGTATAGATATTTGCAAGTAATTGGTCATCCCCGGAAAAATGTATCAACTGGTTGGATGACAGCCCCAGTTTTTTTGCCAGCAGCAACTCTTCCGAAGAAAATGATCCACCTCCAAAGCAGAGTAGGCTCAAGTTCGAAGACAACTTTTTAGATTGTGCATACGCACGGAGAGTCCGGTTAAAATTTTTTACTCTACCCCGGGTACCGACATATAACAGGTACGGGGATGAAAACAAAGACTTCTCCCGGCGAGTACTCGCCAAACTGGAAAAAGAGCAGCCAAGATGAACAACCGTTGTTTTTTCTTCCGAAATTCCAGCAAGCTCAACAACATCTTTACGGGTATGCTCTGAAATACAGATCACCTGGTCTGCCTGCTGCATGCACCGTTTTTTCTCTCCGGGTATTCTTTCTTCCCCCGCAGCCAGCTGGTCCGGAAAGCGCTCATGGATCATATCAAAAACCGTCATTACATAGGGCGTCGCCGCTGGGCGATGCATTCTGGCCAGATAATAAGTGCCGTGGATAATGTCGGGTTTGTACCCTCTTACTAAAAATGAGCTGCAAATATTATTTATAAGCTGGCGTAACCTGTGGGTTCCGGATCTCCTGGCCATATATTTCCCGGTTACAGACAAATCTGAGGATTCATTGAGTAGATGGGACATGTGGAGAGGAGCCAGGATGTGCGGGGAACAATCATGGCAATTTTGGAGATGGCCTGCCAGTTCACAAAAATAACGACTGATACCACCTCGAGATTGCAGGGAAAACACAGAATGATCAAAAAGAATTCGCACAACAGTATCGGTCTTGTTCATCAATTTCGGTTTATTGCCGAAAGGCATGTTGGTAGGCGGCAACCGTTTCCCTTGCACAGCGGGTCCAGGAAAAGCATTCAGACTGTTGCAATCCACGTTTCACCATTATCTTCCGCAGATCCGGATTATTGCAAACATCAAGCATTGCCTGGGCCAGTGCATCAATATCCAACGGCGGCACCATAATTCCGGCTTTGCCGACAACTTCGGGCAAAGAACTTGTGTTTGACGTAATCACCGGCACCCCGCATTGCATGGCCTCAAGCGGGGGCAGGCCAAAGCCTTCATAAAGTGAGGGATAAACAAAGGCAACGGCATTACTGTACAGGCCGCTTAAATCCTCATCGGCTACGTATCCGGTGAAAATTATCCGCTTTTGGAGCAGAGGATCTGCTGCAACCTCATCAAGAAGCTCAGCAACTTTCCAGCCCCGGGTTCCAACAAGAACAAGATAATGCTCCTCCATTCCCGGTTCACCTGCCAGGCGGCGAAATGCATCAATTGAGGCACGCAGGTTTTTCCGATATTCAAGGGTGGCAAGCGACAAAAAATACTCCGGGCCGGGAATATGATATTGCTGTAGAATCCGAGCCTTACATGCCGGATCCGTTTCCGGATAGTACAGGCGGGTGTCAGCCGCCGGATAGGCAACATACACCATGTCTGGATCCACATGAAGATAACTACAGATGTCCTCTTTGGAAGATTCAGAAATCGTAAGTATTCTGTCTCGACCCACAGTTACAGAAGAGAGAATCTGTTTAAATTCCTCATCAAAATTCTCCCAGAAATATTCCGGATGCAGTACCGGGATCATATCATAGATTGTCAGAAAACACAGGCGGCAGGAATCGACAGCAGGCAATGGGGAAAAAGTGGAATGAAAGATATCCGCCTGACCGGTGACCATTGTTCTATTGTGGTTTCGAAAAAGCTTTGCCACCAGCCGCTGCAACAGTTTTTTCTTATCAAGTCCTGAGAAACTACGGGCCAAGTGGAACAACTTCTTTTCCGCGTCACCTGGCCCGATAAACCGGGCACCATGCCCTGTTGTGGCGAAAAATTCTTCAACCAGCAGATTTATCTCCGTTGACGAGAGCGAAGTAAAAGAAACATCACAACTCTCTATTGCCAGTAATTCAGGAATAAGACTGCTTATCACCCGGTAAATTCCGGTTCGTGCCGTTTAATAGAGCTTTGCCAGGCCGATAACTGAAACGTCAACAACTACCCGCATGTTCTCTCCTGGTAGTTTTTACCGTCAGGATTTAATAAGGATGCGTGAGAGATGTATTCCCCTGATAAAAAAGCAGACATTAACTATTTCAGCAGCAGATGATGCACAGGCGGCATAATCGGTAGGACCCCACCGGTACGATTCAATTCTATGGTCGCAAGACTTATACCACCGGCTGCATTCTCTTGAAAAAAAAGCATAAAGGTATCTTCAACCGCAACAAGTCGGGGGCGTCGGCGCCCCTCACCGGCATCGGTATAAACACCTAACCGTTTCGGCACGCTCCAGCTCGCGCCGCTATCTGTTGAATAGGTCCAGATCAACTCCGAATTTCCTCCCCCTTTGCTCCCATCGGGATCCAGGGCAACAGCAACGACCACATCACCATCATCGGTAGCAGCTATGGCAGATAAGCCAAGCTGCAGATGCCAGGACCCCAGTCCGGAAAACAACTTCCGATCTTCACTGAAGACGGTCTTCTGTTCACTGTTATATTGGTTGTAATACACTTCAAACTGGGTTCCATATGTCATATGGACACTGCCTTTTTTGTCAACATATAAATCAGGGGCACCCTTTCTATAGTTTCCAGAGGAATGCACATCTATATTTTCCGATAGTTCATTGAAACAATTTGCCCCGGCATTGCAGAAGGTAAAATAGGCGGCACCATTACCGTCGCACTTGCCGGAAACCAAAAAAATCTTCCCGGCAAAACCACGCATGCGAGCGTCCGTATCTGCTCGCCAGATTCCGCCCAGGTCCCCAATATTATCTGCCGAGAAGCCATTCTTTTTCCATATTCGGACATCGCCCCAGACATTGTCACCCGCTTTTGTAGAATGCATATAAACAGAATCAATGCCGGGAGCAGCTATGCCGACAACATAGTTTCTTGCCTGCCGTGACCCCACCACAAAATCATCCAACCATTGCCCGGCAGCATTACGCTTGCGATAACGAATATCAAATCCGGTGCCGGCACCTGATCCTCCATGACGTGTTATCACATGCACATTTCCCAGGGAATCAATGGCAAGAGAAGGGGGAAAACTCATGCCACTTTGCTTGTCATCGCCTTTATTTTCGGTCAAAAGTCTCCGACCATCGACATCAAACTGGTAATATGCGCTGGATATCAGATGTACTTTTCCGTCCGGTCCTGCTAAGGCATCAAACTGTCCACCTTCAGCCACTTTACCATGAAATGTCCACTCCGGAATCGCCCGGGCAAGATTTACTGTAAAGAAATAAAAAAACAGACAACAGCATATTGTAAAAAAAACTCTCATAAAAATCGCCTAGTCACATAAACAGCATCAGGCATGCGTGTCTTCAAACGAAGGTTACATATATTCCTGAAAAAAAAAGCACCTCATACAACCAACTTGTACCCTAAAACTGAAAATAAATAAATGTTGACGGTGCAGGACTGCGTAAAAGAAGGATCCCCAGAAAAAGCAACCCCATCAGCAGTGGTCTTGTCATGAGAAGGGAATCGGGTAAAGGATCATCCAGGGTGTGATGCCGGCACCAGTGCAGATGAAAAAAACCATGCAGCCAGATAGGCATCGAATAGAGCAGACTGAGAAAGAAAAGATAAACAGCCACCTGCAGGTCTTCAACATTTGCATGCCAGGGTAATAATTGAAACATGGCCAGCAGGCGATCGATATCCGTTACCCGGAACATCAACCAGCCTATACAAATTAGAAGAAAGGTGAACAACCTCTTGCCGGTTATAATTCCAGGTTGCAACCAGACAGGAACAGTAAACTTCAATCGATCAATGATTGTCCTTGACCAGCGATTGATCAGGACAAGAAGACCATGATACCCTCCCCATAGAACAAAATTCCAGCTGGCACCATGCCAGAGACCGGACAGCAGAAAGGTCAGCATGATATTGCCGGCAGCCCTGCCCCCGCGTACTCGGGATCCTCCGAGCGGGATATATACATAGTCTCGCAGCCAGTAGGACAGCGACATATGCCAGCGACGCCAGAAATCCGCAGGAGATGTGGCAAAATAGGGGTGATCAAAATTTCGTGAGAGCTTAAATCCCAGTAACAAGGCTGATCCCCGGGCGATATCAGTATAGGACCAGAAATCAGCAAGGATTTGAATTGCAAAGGAAAAAACACCCGCCCATACCATATAAAAACCTGGATCCGACAGGGAAAAAACCTTGTAGGCTATGAGGCCGGTGTTGTCGGCAATAACAAGTTTTTTAAAAAACCCCCAGACAAGAAGCAGAAGACCGTGATTTACCTGCTCCGGAGTCAGCCTGCGACGATGTTCCACCTGGGGCATAAGGTCCCGGGAACGTTCAATGGGACCTGCCACCAGTTGTGGGAAAAAAGAGATAAACAAAGCAAAATCAATAAAATTTTCCTGGACTGGAACATCTTTCCTGTACACATCAATACTATAGGCAATCGCTTGAAAGGTATAAAAAGAAATACCCACCGGCAGCAAAATAGAAAGAGAACTCTGAAAAGAGGGCAATCCCATGCTCTGCAGCAAAACTGTCAGGTTGTCCAGAAAAAACCCGGCATACTTAAAATAGCCCAGAATACCTAAACTGAATGCCAGAACCAGCACTAAAACAGGCTTTCTTTGTTCCGGCCATCGCCCCAGAGCTCTCCCGGCAAGATAGTTTGCCAAAGATACGGAGAAGATGAGAGAGGCAAACCAGGGATGAATAAAACCAAGAAAAACATAACTGCACACGAGAAGAAATACGTTCTGCCACCTATGCGGCAATACCCAGTAAACTGTGAAAACAACCGGTAAATATATAAGATACGCCAGACTGTTGAAACTCATTGCAGAAATCCACGCAGACGATCATAAAAAATCGGGGTATATTGGCGCGGATCCTCAATATGATCACCCTGGCCATATAGAGACAGAGGCAGTTTCGGATCACCGGTGAAATCGTACAGGCCGGCTCCCTGCTGCAATAGATAGGACCGTAACTCCGCCATAAACCGTTTCATCTCCGGTGTATCCCGTACAGGGGCATTGTCAGGCGGCCGTTCCTGAACCCTGACAAAGACGAGGGCCAGGTCATGCTTTCGGGCGAGATCGAGGAGTGCGGGAAGAAAAGAAGTTGATACGCAAGCATTGAAATCACTGTTCCCTTTACTGCTGGATCGCAGGGATTCCTTGTCCATCCCTGCCCCGACATTTTTCAGGGAAAATTGTCTGTTCACCAGGATACGCAACTGATTCCGTTTGTTCCGCCTTTCGTTTTCCGTTCCCGGAATGCTCAGCCAGAGAGCCGCACGACTCATTGTATTCCTGACCAATTTTCGGTTTTTTTGAACTGAAAATAATTCGTTCAGGTATCTTTGAAAAATACCGACCGGGGAGGTCACCCGGCCATGGGCAAGTCGCTCAAAAACAGAATCGGGTGCAGGAGTTATCCGCTTAATCAGTGTTTCGAAATATGGACCGGTTGTCCGGGCAGTCGGCTCGACCAGGGTGGTACCTCGAAAAAAGATAAAGACACGTCTGGGCCGAACACCTGAAGGAATAAGCAGGTATTTCAAGGCCAGATAATGGATACCGGAAAGCCCCCCGAAATTGACAATTGAATACACCGGTACATTACCAAGGAGATGTTCCAGCAGGGAGTCATCAATCCTGCTCCAGAGCATCGAATTACCGATAAAAACATACCTGGGCTTTTTTTGCCTCAACTGCCGATGGATCACGGGACCGATATAGGGTTCGCGTCTGGAAATATCGGGGATTGACAGGGCCGGCAGCAACATGAGTACTATGGTGACAATCGTTGCAGACAACCGGTTGGTTATGGTGAGCGGAAGAAGAAAAGTCAGCAAACCTGATCCGGCGATCAGGCCAAAGAGCCAGGCCGCCGGCCGGGAAAGCCGCATGAGCAGCCACCACATCTCCAGATTGCCAATTCGAGGCAAGGCAACCATTTCCCCCTGTAAAACGTTCAAGCGCATGAGCGGCGGCCTTAAAAAACCAATGGAAAACCAACCACCACCATCATTATTGTACATATCCAGACGAAAAAGATGAGGGCCTTGTGTGAGTCGGCACCATTTTTCCTCAACCTGTCTGGACTGGCTTTTTGGAGCTGCCTTCAGAAGTGTTCGCCCGTCAAGAGTTACCCGGGAAACGGCCTCAGCGGAAAACTGTATTTTATAGAGTGAGTCAGTGGGTACAAACCAGACGATCCAGGTTGTTACCTGTTTGAAATCAGGATTTAGAGCAATCGTTCTCGCCGCAGGAAGGAACACTTCATATCCGTTAACCGGCAACGGTCGCGTTGGTCCGGAAAACTGTGCCCACCAACCCTGACCCTCACGATCGACCCCGGGGGTTATTGCATAGCGTAGAACAAGTGAAGGCAGACGGATACAGCAAAACATTCCCAGCAGACCAAGTACCAAGGCATACAGGCAATGGTTGCATGACAGTCGCTTGCTCATGGCAGCACATGGTTTAAGCTGACCACTCTATCCTATTCCAGTTTATCAACATCAAGGGACCCTTCGTGCAGAAATTCAACCACTCTCTGTTTATTCCCCTCATCTACCTGCAGTATCGCCATCATCCCTGCAGTGACATTACCTGTGCCATTGTAAAAAATACGGGGTTCAACCAGGATTGTACGATCAACTTTAAAAGGCACTGTCACCAGCCCTCCTTCAACCTGGACAACATCTTGCCGGGCCAGGATAGTGCGGCCATGCTCTATTGCCACATCCACAATGAGCGGCGCATCCGCAGACACATTTTGTACCTGTAATGAAACCTGTAAAAGATATTTTCCAGGAGCAACCCAGAAAGATTCACCATAAGCAAGCCAGTCGGCTCCATCCTTTGAATTCCTGGCAATCCTTATCCCTGAGCCGCCAGCAGAAACAACGTTCTCCCCCGTTCGAAAGCAGGTATCTGTGACAGCGCAACTGTAACTAATGGGGCGGTGTTCAACAAATGGCTGCAGGGCCAAGTGCCCATTCTTGACAATGAGCTGATATGGCGTTCGCTCGGGAAAGGAACCGACAAGTATTCGATTATGCAGCTTTCCCGTATGAACGATCAAAGGATCACTGGCAAGTCCCTTTGGATTAAAGGCCATTCCCCGTGTCAGATAATTCATTCCCTCTATCTTCGACACAAGGATAAGGCTGTTTTTGGGTGCCTGCTTCAGAAGTCTTTGATACTCACCAATTCGCCCCTGCCAAGCGCGAATAATTCCCGCCTGTTGCCAGCTGAAAAACAGACTGCCGCCAATGAAGAGCACACAACAAATAGTTAGATATATCGACCTCCGGTATTCCGGTAATAGCGGCAACTGATACATCTTTTTCAAACCAAAGGAAAGGAAAACCAAAAGAAAAGGAAGGGTCTCGTAATAATAAACCGGTCCGACCAGCCTTACCCCCTCAAACCAGAACAGCACATAGCCAAACCAGACGATGAGAGCAGAGGCCAGGCACAATGGACTCCAACGTTTATTCCAGCCAAATATTCCCAGGCCAAGGGTAAGAAGAAGTGATCCGGGGATGCCGAGTAACCAGTGGTCAAGGAGATGCAGGTTTTCCCACATGGCCCGAATACCGTCAATAAATGTAAATTGTGCTGGTATCTGCCCAGCTGGACGGGGCCCAAAGCCCAAGGCATCACTTGCCTGATAGTAGAGATATGTTGGTGTCCAGGGATCACCAATGGCTGCATTATTATATGCAAGAAAAACCAGCGCTCCCAGCCCGGAGCAAAAGGCAAAAAGCAGAGTACCGGCGAAATTTTTCCACCTGCGATGTCTGAAGAGATCCACCAAAGCATCAACCGCAAAAGGTAGAGCCAGCAGAGCGCCGGTATAGGTACGGTTCAAAAAAAACCAGGCCCATGCCAGACCCGCAATAACCGAATACAAAACAGTGCCGGTTTGTTTCCAGCGCACATAGGCAAACAGCAACAGACTGACGGCAAGCAGCCCGGAAGTATGACTGAGCATTGTGCCGTACATAAACAGAAAATAAGGGGAAAAGAGCAGCAATACCGGAAAAAGATATGTGGAAAAACCGAAGATAACACCAAGACGGCTTAAAACCAGAAAACTGAGAAATGCGGCCAGCGATATCATTATCCTCGGGTGGCCGGCAAGGATACCAGGGACCAGCCAGGCGGCATGAGCAGGAGGATAGCGGGAAAGCCAGCCGACCTGCTTTTTCATAATCAGCATTTCACTGGGAAACATGCGCATGGGTTCAGGCGCGGGCCGGGAAACAACTCCGTCGGCAAAACAATGAGCCTGAAATATGTAGGCATTTTCATCCGTGGTCAGTGGAGCATC
>JAVCKW010085492.1:0-13959 GCA_034780715.1 Peltospira delicata | reverse complement strand
TTATTTATTTATTTATTTATTTATTTATTTATTTATTTATTTATTTATTTATTTATTTATTTATTTATTATTGTTGAGTATGTTTAACCAGTTGTTAAACACTGCTGTTTGTTCATAGTTACTGGAATATTCAGGGGAGGCCAGGAGTTCAGGAATTTTGCTGTCTTTATTTAATTCATTATTTATTGTTGCAAATAAAGATCTCTTTCTGCTTATCAGAAGGAGTAGCCTATGAAGTGGCAGCGGGGCTCCTTTCTGTCTATTAATATGGTTCTGTGCGCAAAAAAAATTGTTGAGTGTGTCATTAAATATTTTCCCTTGGTGTTTCAGCAACTGGAGAACATGACAGGAGCGCTGTTCCAGCGACCTCCCCTAATCTCTGCCGTGAAACGACAGCTGCGCATTCGAACGGTGTACGAGTGCAAGATGCTGGAGTATGACAAGGAGAGAGCAATGGGTAAGACTTGGTGGCAGTACACGACTAAAAATGTCAGTCAATATTGATAATTGATATTGTTAGCAGCATCAGTTAGCCAGTTTTTTCCTCTTTTTTCTATTGCTATGTTTTTTTTGTCGATATAGCCCATACAAAATGTGTTGAGTACATTGTTAAATCAAATAAATATTAAATTATTAGTATGGAGTGCATTGTTAAAACACTATCAATTTCCACTCTTTCTCTGTTTCTCTGTAACTGTCTTTCTCTTTTATTCTCACTCTCTCCCCTTTCTTCCTCTTTCACTCTTTCTGTCTCTTCCTGTCCCACTCTCTCCCTTTTTTTTTCTGTCTCTCACAATGACACACTGCTCTGTTTCTCTCTCTCTCTCTCTCTCTCTCTCTCTCTCTCTCTCTCTCTCTGTCTCCCTCTCTGTCTCCCTCCGCTCTTTCTCTCTCTCTCTCCCCTCCCACTCTCTCTGATAATAATAACTAACGTGCAGCATCGGTGTTTACTCAGGTGTGTTCTGGGTAAGCTGTGAGGCGGGCACGTACATCCGGACGATGTGCGTCCACCTGGGCCTCTTTCTGGGGGTCGGAGGTCAGATGCAGGAGCTCCGGCGTGTGCGGTCGGGAATCCAGTCCGAAAAGGTTTGTGTGAATAAACACAACATTGTCTGTGTGTTACTGAACACAACGTAGACAGTGTTCGATGTTATTTGTTTTGTCTATATGTTAATGAACACAACATTTTCTATATGTTACTGAACATAGCATCGTCAGGGTTCGACATTAATTGTTTTTATTACTAGACAACCGTTATAACCATTAATTAAAATGTGTTGGGTGCATGTTTTCAGGAAAGATATAACTGTTAATAAATGTACCTAGTGCATCGTTAAATATTTTTAAATTTACATATAACTGACATGTTTCCAGGAGTGATATAATCATTAATAAATGTGCTGAGTGCATCTTTAAATATTTGTTTAAAATATTATAAAAAATTATGTAACTAATGCATGTTTTCAAAATGGATATAACGTGTTGAGTGCATCATTCATTTTTTTTTTAATGATATAACTGATGTGTTTTCATGAGGAATATAACCATTAATAAATGTGCTGAGTGCATCATTAAATAAATGTTTTTAAAATATATATATTTTTATGATATAACTTGTCTTTTTTTCAGGAGGGACTGGTGACGATGCACGATGTGCTTGATGCGCAGTGGGTCTACGACACCCAGAAAGACGAGTCGTACTTGCGCCGAGTCATCCGGCCCCTAGAGGCTCTGCTCACGTCACACAAGCGAATCATCATGAAAGACACGGCGGTATGTGGCATCCATTTAGCAGATAACTTTTGTTTTTTAACCTGGTATTAAATAGCAGGTTTTTTTTTTTTTTTTTTTTTTTTTTAAATTATAAAACTTTGTATAGGTTTCGGGTTTAAAAAAAAACTAAATTGACTTCCATATAGCTGTTAATAAAAATTTATTGAGTGTAATGAAATATTTTAAAAACAGTACAAAAAAACACCAGTATGACTGATAGATATATTTTTGATTACACAGGGTTTGTATGGGTCATGGAAAACCTGGAAAGTCATGGAATTTGTAAATGTTTTTTTCTAGTCATGAAATTTGTAAATGTTATTTTCTAGTCATGGAATTTTTATATTGGTCATGGAAGGTTGTGCAAATTGAGAATTAACAACTATATTTTTCTTTCGTTTGTTTAAATCAACAGTTTAGATTAAATAACATAATAATCAATCTACAATCTTGTGCATTTACTGTGAGGTTGATGACTTTACATATATTTAAAATTCCTTTGACAAATAATCAAACATTTTAATGAATTACTCAGTTAACCATGCTTGTCACATAGACCCACACACATTCTCTTCAAAAGGACATTATATTTGCCTTGAAAAATCATGGAAAGTTATGGAATTTGTTTGGTGATGAAGTGTATGAACCCTGATTTGTTATTCCAGGTGAATGCGATCTGCTACGGTGCTAAGATCATGCTGCCCGGCGTGTTACGATACGAAGACGGGATCGAGATAGATGAGGAGATTGTCATCGTCACAACCAAGGGGGAGGCCGTTGCACTTGGTGAGTCTGCAGGGTTCATCTATTTTTTTCCTATAGCATCCCACTTTGCTACAAAAGGTAAAGAAAGGTGCTGTGGGTCGTCGGATCAATCCTATCTGGTGGAAAGTGATGTGGGTCATTAAAATATTTCTGGCACCATTTTTTCTCATTAAAATATTCCTGATGCTGTTATAACTTCTTAACATTTAAATTCAGTGCATCTCTAAACGTTTTAAATTAAATTAAAATAGATTCAATGCCAATGTTAATAAAATTGGTTTTAATGTATCGTTAAATTATTTGTTTTTCTCTCAGCTGTGGCCCAGATGACGACGGCTGTGATGTCGTCATGTGACCACGGGGTCGTGGCAAAAATCAAGCGTGTCATCATGGAGCGTGACACCTACCCCAGGAAGTGGTGCCTTGGCCCAGTGGTAGGTAGCTCAGGTCTTTATGTAATTATATAGTAACGGGAGATTATCCAAGAAGTGGTTTTTCAGCCTAGTTCTTTATTCTACGTGTTTTCTTGGCAGGTATGAACAACATCAATGTAACAAATATTGTTACTGCTATATTTTTAATATCTGAGACCAAATTTCTTTTTTTGAATGGTGGCAAATGTGATAAGACTTCACTTTTCTTTCAGTGTGTTAATAAAAATGTGTTAAATGCACATGGTCAGGTAATAACAATAAATACAAAATGTCATTACACGGTTTTCCTGAGTGTGCCTTCATAATCTAATTGCAAGTGGTGAACATGCCAACCAAATGTGGTTGATTTGAGATTGTTCTTGGTCACATTGACACTAGGGTTTTTCCTGATGCTGGGATATAACTGTTAAGGAAAAATGTGTTGAATGCATCATTAAATTTGTTTTGTTTTCCTGAAGGCTTCACTGAAGAAGAAGATGATCAAGGAAGGTCTGCTGGATGAACACGGCAAACCGAACGAGAAGACTCCACCAGACTGGAAAACATCCTACACAGATTTCAAGTAAGTCTGAGCAGAATTCTGGATTTTCGTTCCGGCCAGTGCTCCACAACTGGTGTACCAAAGGCTGTGGAATGTACTATACTGTCTGGGATAAAAGATCCCTTGCTGCTTATCAGGAAGAGTGGCCTATGGTGGCAGTGGATTTCCATTCTGACTATCAGTATGGTCCTTGACCATATGTCTGATGCCATGTAGCATAAATAAAATGTGTTGAGTGTGTCGTTAAATAAATACTCCTTTCTTTTCATTCCTGCCAGTGCTCTACAAATGTAACAAAGGCTGTGGTATGTGTTACCTAGCTGTGCATATAAAAGATTCCCAACCTATTTCAGCAAGAAACTATTATGCTATATCATGTTACATTAAAAAGGCTGGTAAGGAATATAACTCATGGAAAATAAGACTTCTATTTCTTTTATGAATCGGAAGCTCAAAAATACATTTAAAAGGTGAAAATGTGGTGAAATAGTATTTTTATTAGCATAAAAAAAAATATTGGTAATTTATTTTTGCTTTTTCAACAGTGTGAAGAAAGATGATGGTTCAGGAGATAAAACAGTTATCAAAGAAGAACCACAGACACCCAAAGTAAGTTACAAAACTAAAGTAGACTTTTACATCATGCAACACCATTCAAATAATAACATGTTAAAGTTTGGACTTTATTCACGTCAAGTCTTTTAGATTTATACAAATGGGGCTCGATACTATTTTATGCTGCCCTAATTCAGACAGGGATGTGTCTCATTCCAGCCAGTGCTCCACAGCTGGTGTAACAACGGCTGTGGTATGTGCTGTCTTCAGTCTGAGAGATGGTGCATGTGAAAGATCCCTTGCTGTTCATTGAAAGGAGTAGCCTATGTTGCCGCAATGGGTTTTCATTTTAGCAATCAACATGGTCCTTAACCATAGGTCTGACCCCATAAAATCATAAATGTGTTGAGTGCCTTGTTAAATACACCATTACTCTCTTTTGTTCTCTCTTGCCTCCCCCTCTCTTGTTCTCTCTTGCCCCCTCTAGTTCTCTATTCCCACCTCCTTCCCTCTCTCTCTTGCTCTTTTTCCTGTCTGTGTGTGTGTGTCTCTTTCACTTTCTCTCTCTCTCTCCCCTCCCTCCCCTATCCCCCTTTCTCATATTCATCCATCAGTCTTGTAATTTCAGAGGAAACATGATACGAGCTCCAGCAGTTCGGATGAGTCGTCCAAGGCCGCTGTTACACCGTCGAGCGAAAAGAAGAAGAAAAAGAAGAAAGCAAAACATGACATGGAAGACATGGAGACAGAGGTTAGTAGCTCAGAGGTAGAGTAGGGTTCATACAAGTCATGAAAAGTCATGGAATTTGTAAATGTTATTTTCCATGCATGAAAAGTCGTGGAATTTTTATATTGGTCATTGTTATGGAAATTGAAATTCTACAAATATATTTTTCTTTGTTTAAGTCAACTTGCAGTTTGGATTTAATTACATAATAAGCAATCTACAATGTTGTGTATTCACTTTGAGGTTGATCACTCTACGTATAGTTAAAATTCCAATGTACAATATATCAAACATTTTAAAGAATAATTCAGTTAAGTTTGCTTGTCATTGAGACCCCCCCCAAAACATTTTTTCAAAAGGTCATGGAATTTGCCTTCAAAAAGTCATGGAGAGTGATGGAATTGGATTGGTAATGGAAATGTATGAACCCTGTATAGTAGAGGTTCACAAATTATTCTGGCTATTAAAGTGTCAGTTCTGTGTGACAGCACACGTTTTTAATGGGTTGCCATTGTTTTGAAATGTCTACAAACCTTTTTTTTTATTATTATTATTTTATTTATTATATAAACAATGAGCCCATACTACGTAGAAGTGGTAATCAGAAAAATGTAGAAATCTCTTGATTATCCATGTCTGGTATTTTTTTTATTTAAGTGTCAACCACAAAAACCCACTACGTGATAACAAAACAAAAAACATACATTTAAAAAAAACCAGCCATATATACCCCCCCCCCTCATAACTTTAAAAAATAAAAACATAATAAAACAAAAGGGCACTACCAGAGACACAATCTTAACCAAAAAAACAGACACTGAAAATGGATTCTGTTTGGAGGATATGAAACAGTAGTGTTGGTTTCAATCACAGATTAAACTTGATTTTTTTTTTCTTTTTGTTCAGGTGAAACAAGAAAGCAGTGATAGTTCTGATGAATCGTCATTGAAAAAGAAGAAAAAGAAGAAGAAAGAGAAAGGGGAAACGCCCACTGTGGAAATGGTGTGTAACTGCAGATATTATAATTCAGAGACTTTATTCACAAGATAGTGTAAAGTTCCATTTCACACACAACGTAAATTTTCTTCTGATCATTGGCTGTAAATATTGTATCTGATGTCGTGGACCAATGGTTTAATGTACATTTGAGATTATGTTCTATATGTAAATCCAACTACCGTTGGTGAATAAGGCCCCAGAGGGCTAATGATGTCATGAAAAGTAATGTCATGAGCAGTTAGAACAGGCAAATTTGATAAATTTCAGGGTGTATAGTTAGATAGTAGCTAGTTCTTTTTAAAAAGAAATAACAAATATAAAGTTAATTCTATAAGAAAATGCACCAGTTTACAATGGATATAATTCTATTAACTTTTGAGATTTCAAAGTATTATTGTGTATTTTATTCTTAGTTAACCATATACCATGCATTTGATACAATAAAATGTGTTTAATGAGTTGTTAAATAGTTTTCTTTGTACAACATTTCCGCTTCTTTTTTTGATTGTTTAGAATTCTGGCAGTTATATTGTCCTCTATATCTGAAATGATTGTTTGGCCATAATATAGGTTCATGCTGTCTGACTGCGTATTTAAAAGTTTTTTTATTTTATTTTAGGGTTCGGAGAAAAAGAAGAAGAAAAAGAAGAAACACAAGAAGGAAACTGAAAGTGATTGAGAGAAAACTTACACATCGTGGAGGAATAAAAGAAACCGAATGAATGAATGAATGAATGAATGAGTGACCTTTCTATGTGCTGTTACATATCTACACATGCTTCGTTCTGAAGTCATCAGCAGTAGATAGATTTGCGAGACACTGAAAATATTGCTTTTATTATTGCTTTACAGTAACAGTATGGATACTGCTATAGAGAAACAAAATTACAACAGCCAGATTCATCTGTGACACTAAATATACTACCGCCTTTATCATTGCTGTATAAAGGAAATGGTAGAGAGAAAAAGAAATTGTACTGCAGCCATAGATTCATCTTTGGGACACTAAAAATACTGACTTTATTATTGCTGTATAAAAGAAATGGTAGACCGAAAAAGAAATTGTACTACAGTATTTACATCCAAATTGTTGTTTACCGTTTCAAGTTTGTATGTCTTCTGTAGGTTCATTCAACACAAATTGTTTCAGAGATACTTTTTATATTTATAAAAGTATGGGAGAAAAGATTGAATAATTATCTTTGTACCATGCTTATGATGCAGCTTGGCTTATGCTAGGGCTGGGTTAAGCTATTTAAAAAAATTGCCAAATGGACAAAGAAATTAAATCTTTCTGATTTCAGCAAAATGAAAAGTTTTAGAACGTTTTATTTTAGAACGTTTTATTAGAAATGAGAGGCATTAGGAAATGTGACTTCACTCATGGTCCAAAATTGTCTGATTACAAGAGATATTTGGACAATATAAAATGATAACTAAGTTTAGGTTTTATTAGTAATGAGAGGCATTAAGAAATGTGACTGCACTCGTGGTCCAAGAATTAACTGATTACAAGAGATTTGTGGACAACATAATACTGTTGTACTATGTTCATTTAGATACCTGAATGCTTGTTTACAGAAGCAACGTAACAAGAAACAAGCACAGAATTTAGTTCCACGCAGCATTGTGTGAAAGGGTATGACTTTGTTGCAGGCTTTTCTTCTTGCTATCCCAAATGTCCGTAACCATATGTAATGCCATAATTAAAACCATAAATAAAAGTGCTGAGTGAGTAATTAAATAAAACATTTCTCTTTCCAATCGACCACACTTTTTAACTAGTTGAATGACGGATGCTTTCATTATTAAACCCATCATTCAGATGTCAGAAATATGGTCGAACTAGACAAATTGCTATAAAGAAATGGGTAACTGCTGGGTTTTTTTAATTGCGTTTTAATTTATATATATTAACTTCATTTATTCTTATTTTTGTGTTTTTATATATATTTTTTATATGATGTGGATTTCACACTTAATGATTTTGTAATTTGACATGTATGTATTTGATTTAAACTGGTGTTGAAAAAAAAAACACTTAATGAATTTTTACTCACTAATCAATCTATTAGAGGACCATTAGGTACTTTGTTCACAAATGTCTGAAGTAATAGTTAAATGCATTTTGAGTAAATTGTTAAATAAAAGTATTAAATCTAATAATTTACTTTACAAAAATATTATTTTGTTTTTTAATTATTATTATTATTACTTTTTGTTATTTTTATTATTATATTTTAAAATATTTTTTTGGTTTTGTTTAAAGGACGGTAATATTTAAAAGTGGGCTAGAATTTTTATATTTTTAGAAGTTTTAAGTTGCGTACTCTTTAGTTAAAAGTCATGATATTGACCCCTAAAAATTTAATGTACATGGAATTTTATTAATGAACTGTATTAAGATTCCATATGTATTCAGTTATATGACTATAATTATATTGATGAATAGACTGTCGGACGTTTAGTTTAGAAAGCCTTGCAGTCTGACGATTTTCCTCGGTTTTAATTTCTTAGTATCTGAATGTGGGATAAAGAAATGTTGATCCCAGCTATGTGTACATTGTTTTGACTACATGTACTTTTAAAATAAAAGATGGAATGGAATCTCCATTTCTGTATGTACAGTCTGATTTTGTTTGTTTTAATGTTTATATAATAATGAGGTGATTTTAATAAGGATCAGAATTTTGTTTTGTTGTAGAAACAGGACGTGGCTTAGATATATAATGAATCAAAATGGTATTTAACCATGAGAATGTCATTGCGCTCGCTTTCTCTCTCTCTGACGATCATCGTGATTGCTTAATCTGATATCTATCTTATCAATGAGAGTAGTTAATTGCTTAAATCTGCATAACTTGACATATTTAAAATATTTATTTATTTAAAACATTTAATCCAGTCACCAGTTATGCCTATCCCGCTACCAACGGTGCATTGCACTTGCTACGTGATATACCAGTTGTTTCAATTACATCACTTTGAAACTGGATAGCAGTTCTTCAACAAGCGATCATTTGATATGCGGTTATTTTGATTCGCTGTTACTGGCGTGGGAACCAAACGTGACTGTTTATATTGTTTTACTATAGATAGCATTGAACAATAGGCTCTAAATGCGATAATTAACGAATGACTACTGCCCAGTATTGTCAACTAAACGTTTCTCTACACACACAAAAAAAAAAAAAAAAAAAAAAAAAAAAAGCCTTTTTTGTATGTGGTCCTGGTTTCTTCCCTGTGGTCCTGCTTATAAATAAAACTAATATATTAAGTTGCCTTGATAGCCTGGTGGTGATTTGCCTGTCTGTCACGCAGTCGATCTGAGATTAATCCCCATCGAGTGGCTACCAGCGTTTGTTTCCTAATAAGGTTTCCGACGCTGATTTAATCGTGGATAAACACGGGGCCAGATCGCCAACATTACCTCCAGGGTTGGGGGAAGAGAGACTAAACAATCTATTACCTCCATCCTCAGTGATCAAAATTGGAATGATGATGATAAACGGTCAACTGTTAACTACAACGGACCGGAGACGTTAATTTCGATGAACTATATCCCCCCTCCACCCCTCGATATTCCCCAGAGTGTGGAATGTGCAGGACATTATTCATGTTATTATTATTATTATTATTATTATTATTATTATTATTATTATTATTATTATTATTGTTGTTGTTGTTGTTGTTGTTGTTGTTGTTCTTGCTATTATGGTTGTGGTTGTGGTTATTACTATTAAAGACATCTGAGAGTCTGAGTTTAACTCTCGGGCGTGAGGAAACAACAAACCAGCGACTAAGGGGAGATAATGTATTCAGTTCTACTTCCGGTAAAAGAGAAACATGGCAGGAAATTTCTGGCACAGCTCACATTAGTAATTATTTTATGTTTTATTGCAAATTGTGTTACATATAGCTTAATATAGAAATGTATTTTATCTTTATCGAACATTCGTATAGGTGCCAATATATTATATTATATTGTTGCGCTAAAGTAGTTAATTTTAAATTAAATTTAAAATATTTATCATTTTAATTTTACATAGCTAATATCAAACATGACTTACATCTGATGAAATAGTATGATCAGATTAAAGATATTAGTAACAAAAAGGCATATGTTAAGTTAAGTAGGCTAGATCATATGTTAACATACTGGTTCCGAAGTAAATTATATTAAAACCATATTTCAGAAACCATATTTTTAGTCTTATCGTTCGACCTTGTAATGCAAAGTATATTGTCTTGACAGTTTCAATGGTATTACAAACACCTCCCAGAGGAAATAATATTTTATAAGTCTTAATAAGCGATCGAAAGAAGAAGAAAGATTTTTGGGTTTTCTTCTACTTTTTAAATTTAAATTTATTTATATTTACTTTTATTATGAATTTAAAAATATTTCACTTTGGATATTTTCAGTGGATTTTTTATTTCACTGGCCATAAATAAAATTTCACTTGCCCGATAAACTTATGTTCTAGACCAAATATTAATTGAATGAAATAGGCTCATGTCAGTAAGTAAGCCCATCTTTTCTTTCTGCCTATCTAAAGAATTAGTCTCTTATCTGTAAGCTCACTCTGATAATATATATCTTTAATTAAAGTTAAGCAAACCATAGGCTGACATACTGGTTCCGAAGTAAAATATCATTATTATTATTTTTTTAAATCAAGAGTCCTGTCCAAATTTCATACTTCAAAAGATAAATTTCACGGGTCAGTGAAATCCTTGTATTTAACTTCCATGAATAAATTTCTGTTTTAAAATGTGATGAAAATGTCTGTGACATTTTGTTTGCAGCCAGCAGTGGATGCTGGATAAGCAGGACTTGCTGAGAGTGAGAGAACAAGATCTGACGGTGATCACTGAAGAAGAATATCAGAAAATACTCATCTTCTTTTCAAACTGTAAGTTGTCATTGTAACCACATATTAACCAGGGCTTCTAGAATTTTCTACAAAATCACTAACCATAGTATCATTGATTTTAAAAAATCACTAGCTGTGAATGAGAATTCACAGGGCCACAGCAGTTAATTACTAGCCCAATATTGAAAATCACTAGTCAGAGCAGTAGGTCTATCATATTCTAGAAGCTTTGTATTAATACATAAACATGGATATGTTGGTTGAAACAAGTATAGTGGTTAATTAAAATATTATTACTTAGTGTTTTTAACAGTTCTGTAGTTTTGTCAATATATTGTTGAAAACAGTACATAGCTATGAGTTTAGTCATAGTATCAACCCTACTTGGTGCACCTGAAGAGCTATTTCTTACCCCAACCAGTGCATATAAGACATCTCTTGCTACTAATCAGGATTATTGCCATATGTGGCAGCAGCAGATTTCCTTTCTCACTATTAATAATAGTATTATAGTGACACCATGTTTACAGTTATAAATATCTTGCTCAGTTTAGGGTGCCTCAGTAGCCTAGTGGTATAGCAAGGCATCTAGAATTTTTGTAAATATTACTGGCCGTAAATTCAATAAATATAAGCCCTGAGTATGCACACCCACCTGTAACAAGATCTTAGATCAAAGCCTATCTGATAGCCACTAGGAAGTATTCTAATAAAAACTTTTCTGTCCCCAATATAACCATTAATTAAAGAATGTGTTGTTTGCGTTGTTAAACAATTAATAAAAGAACGTGTTGTGTGCGTTGTTAAACAATTTTTTATATTTTATTTAATTGTTCAGTTTGATAATAACTTTGTCTTTATTTTGTAGTTATTCAAGCTCTTGGTGAACAGCTGAAAATGAGACAACAAGTCATAGCCACTGCGACTATTTATTTTAAAAGGTTTTATGCACGGTAAGTCGATCATAGCTATAGCTTTACCTAGATATATACAGTGAAACCCCTCAAAACTGGACCCTCGAATTAAAGGGAATTATCTCAAAACCGGACATATTACATTGTCTTGTGATTTATTTTAACATTGAAGTGGACCATTCCAAACCGAAAATCTTTCGAAACAGATTTATTTCTTGGTCCCATGGATGTCTGATTTTGAAGGGTTTCACTGTATGTATTATTTATTTAATTTTCAAATATGTAGTCCAGTTTTATTTTATTATTTTCTTTCAAATGACTGTTTTTAATGATAATTACTTACTTAATTGAACAAAAATGACATGTAATTAAGAACAGATTTTTATTTCTGTTTTATAAGATGAAAGTCAGATTAACCGTAACATTTATCGATGTCTATTGCTGTTATATAATATCTTCCGTATATGTATATATATAAAAAAAATTGTGTTTACTTATATTCCAGGAATTCACTCAAGAGTATTGATCCATGGTTGATGGCACCAACATGTATATTCTTAGCTTCAAAAGTTGAGGTAAATATTGTGTTAACATTCCTGCTTGTTAAATTTGAATGTTGAATCCAGTCAGCTTGTTCCGTTCATATAAGCAGAACTGCACATTGTTATACCCATGTTCGTTCGCTATTATTAACAAAAATAATAAACATGGGGACATATTCCGTTATTTTCACTGTTAACAAGTCAAATAGTCATTTAATTTTTTTATATCAGCATTATCTAATTAATTTGCTATTAGAAGCCCTGGGTCTTTTATGTAGTACATACCATAGACTTTTGTTCACCAGTTGAGGAGAAAGCAAAACTGAAGAAGACATATATCTTTACACTAACATTAATGGAAGTGTAACAACTAAATTGACAACATATCAGATTTAAAATGAGTTATAATAATATATTCTTTTTCAGGAATTTGGAGTTATATCTAATTCCCGGTTAATAACAACATGTCAGAATGTAGGTAAGTAGACGTTTGTTATAAACTTTAAAAAAAAAAGAGGATTGTTAGGTGTTTGGGGTTTTATTTTTATTATAATAATTTTTTTCCAACAATATGGATGACAAGGGTACTATATAGCCTAAATGTGTTTTGCTGTGTATGCAAATTATTTCATGAATAAAATATACTTATTTACCCACAAACTAAACTTCATTCTGGCCTGGTTGTGAATACTGTACATAATGCTCATTCAGGAAATTAGTTTTTGGATTTAAATTTTTTTTCTTGGTACATATATTTGATGAAACTACTAAAGGATTCAGCAATAATTATATCTGGCAAACCCGAATGTAAAATATTTGTTTTTAAAAAAACCACAAAAACAAAAGAAACGCTCCTCCCACAAAACCTCAATCTTTTTTTAAAATGTATTAATCAACACGTATATGAATTTTTATTTCAGTGAAAAACAAGTTTGCTTATGCATTTCCACAAGAATACCCATACAGAATTCAGAATGTTCTAGAGTGTGAATTCTTCCTATTAGAAATGATGGTATGTTTTTTTTTGTTTAATTCTTATCTTACAGAATTAATTTTTATTTTTAAATATGATGGTTGTATATTAAAAAATTTAAATTTTATGAAGAATGTTTTAAAATGTTAATACCACGCCTATAAAAGTGTTTCTCTGTGTGTGCTGTCTGATTCTCTACCACGTCTATAAAAGTGTTTCTCTTGTGTGTTGTCTGATTCTCTACCACGTCTATAAAAGTGTTTGTCTGTGTGTGTTGTCTGATTCTCTACCATGCCTATAAAAGTGTTTGTCTGTGTGTTGTTTGATTCTCTATCACGCCTATTAAAGTGTTTTTCTGTGTATGCTGTCTGATTCTCTACCACGTCTATAAAAGTGTTTCTCTGTGTGTTGTCTGATTCTCTACCACGTCTATAAAAGTGTTTCTCTTGTGTGTTTGATTCTCTACCACGTCTATTAAAGTGTTTCTCTTGTGTGTTGTCTGATTCTCTACCACGCCTATAAAAGTGTTTCTCTTGCGTGTTGATTCTCTACCACGCCTATAAAAGTGTTTCTCTTGTGTGTTGTTTGATTCTCTACCACGCCTATAAAAGTGTTTCTCTGTGTGTGCTGTCTGATTCTCTACCACGCCTATAAAAGTGTTTCTCTGTGTGTGTTGTTTCAGGACTGCTGTCTGATTCTCTACCACGCCTTTAAAAGTGTTTCTCTTGTGTGTTGTTTGATTCTCTACCACGCCTATAAAAGTGTTTCTCTGTGTGTGTTGTTTGATTCTCTACCACGCCTATAAAAGTGTTTCTCTTGTGTGTTGTTTGATTCTCTACCACGCCTATAAAAGTGTTTC
>JAVCKW010083272.1:0-14003 GCA_034780715.1 Peltospira delicata | reverse complement strand
ACCCAGCGTGGCATTGTTACCATTACTTTCTCTTCTCTCTTTCAAACACAATATTAAGCAGTTTTGGAGTAAAATGTCATAAATAAATAATTTTAATGGAAGAAGTATTATAAAATAAAGTTTGAAATTAAAAAAAAAAATATATATATATTTTTTTAAAACCCTTTATCTGCAAATACCGTTTATGTAACTACACAACGTGGCATTGTTACTACTATGTGCAGCACCTAGTAGGAATTTCACTATTACCTCATTTGGTAGAGCACGTTAAGACTCAAACCAAAGACTTATGGTTTAAATCTCCTCAGTAGAAGTTTAAGTAATTTACATTTTGAGACAAAGTAGGGATTGGGTGTAATCTCAATTCTCATCTGAATAACTTTAATATTTGTAGATAAATCATAGAAGATTTGGTTTGGGCCACCATTTTTCTGTAAGACTATATGAACCATTACTAGTGAGGGTATAATATTGTTCTTGTTGTCATTCATTTATTAACACTTATTAGGTATTCTGGATGTGTTGTCTTGTTAAAACATACAGAGGTCTGACTCAGGTTTCAACTGTTTGTCACATCAACAAACATCAGATTTCACATATGTTATGTCGAACAAACTTGACTCACTGAATGTTGTTTGGGTCACCAATCTTTTGAATCTATATTTGAGCCTTGTCTATTATTTCCTGAATGTTTCTGACATTGCTCTGGTGAAGAATAATGCTGCAATTGGTAGTCAGATTGCGACAGAACTGAATAGATTAGAACGACACCATCGACGTTCTAGCAGGGGTTCGACTGGTGGAACACAAACTAGTGGTCATCGGCGACATTACAGCACCTCAGCACGACCGGTGAGGTCAATATAGGTCAATAATGAGTAGGGAAGGTGGGGGAATGGTTGGTCCATTTTAATATTGGAGGGTGGAAGTACGATATAATTAGATAATTGTTTTTGCTTCTTTTACATTTTTAAACTTTTAAAATATATTTTCCTAATCTTAAATGTCTTAAATATCAGTCGGGTGAATCCTAAGAATGTCTCTCTGTCTGTGCCCCCCATCTCTCTCTGTGCCTCTCTCTCTCCCTGTATCTCTCCCTCTTTGCTCTCTGTCCCTCCCTCTTCATCTCTCTCTCTCTCTATCTCTCTCTATATCTCTCTGTTTCTCTCTCTCTCTCTCTCTCTCTCTCTACTGCTCTGCTACTCTGCAATTTCTGTTTTCAGGTTGTGATAGGTGGGACCATTGTTGATTTCTATGCCCAGTTTGATGAGGAAAAAGTTGAAGTAAGTTCATTTTAATGCACACTAAAATAAAGCCAGTTTTAAATTACTCATCAACATCCACAATAAGAAAACAAAATATAATTTCCATTCTAAACAGGGCTGTACCCTGATAAAAATTCCAGGGAGGGTGGGGGGCAGTACTTTTTATAAATGCATGAAACCATAAAACATACTGAAAAAAAGGAAAACAAATAATTTTCGTGGTGGGAGGGAGGCAAGAGTAATCCAACTTGTTGAACAGGATATTTTTTTTCTTTTTGTCATGCAAAGCAGTACAAATATCACAACATGGTATTGACCATAATTTATTTTATAAGTCCTAGTAAATGTCATAGGAAATGTCCAGAGAGCAAATGACCTAGAATCGTATAACGTATTGATGGTTCATATTGTGAGCATTAAACTCTGGTTTAGCATAAGCAGTTTATAAGGTTGTAGCTTAATTTTATTTTGTCTTTAATTATCTTGATGGTCCATGTATCTGTGTTTGACACAATATAACTAGATAACAAATGTTTTGAGTGTGTAATATTTCTTTCCCTTTCTCTCCCTTTCTCTTTCTTTCTCTGTCTCTATCTTTCTCTCTCTCTCTCAAAAATATGCACATTAACAAAATGTGTTGAGAGTGTTGTTAAATATTTCCAGGTGAATGGTGCGACATATCCCGGTCATGTGCGTCAATCGTTCGGTGGTGTCGCAAGAAACATTGCCGACGCACTGAGTCGACTTGACGCGAATCCGCTATTCGTGTCAGCAGTGGGTCATGACTCACATCTTGCATCGTTCCAGGCCTACTGCAGTCACATGGTATGATTGGCTAGAGTCCTGGGGAGTTAGCACTCATACAAATGTGTGGAGAGTGTCATTAAATTATTATTAATAATAGTATTTTGTTTATTGTTGTTGTTGTTTTTGTTGTTGTTCGAGTTATTATTACTACTACTACTATTATTGCTATTACTACTATTATTATGATTATTATTATTATTATTATTATTATTTAGTTTTGTTGTTGTTGTTGTTAGAGTTAGTAATAATATTATTGTTATTATTGTCATCATCATCATTATTTGTATCATCATCATTATAATTACCAAGTGGTATAAGTACAAGGAAAATGTTGTTGATCAGTATTTGTTGAAAATATTTATTTGTTTAACCATGCATTGAATAGTTTTGTTTTATTAACAATTTAATCTGGATATATTCAACCCCGAGAATTAACCAGCCACATAGAACATGTTTACTATGAATTTACAACTGATAACCGGTTTCTGTTTTCAGGATCTGTCTGGGGTCTCCATACTTGACAACCACTCCACGGCAACATACTGCGGAGTTCTTCAGAGGTCAGGAGAGGTCATGTACGGCATCGGAGACATGAGCATTCACCAGCAGATCACTCCGGAGATGGTGGGTAGAAATTATATCTGAATTTATATATATAAATGACTCATCAGTGCCTATGTCATAAGCGAGATCCCCCTTACCCCCCACCTTTTTTCCTGTCTTGACGACAGAACTGACGCTGTCAGATCTGGCACCCATGACAAGCATGTGCTATAAAAGCTTAGCTCTGAATGTACACCTTAAAACAACTTTAAGTCAAGGAGGTAGAAATTACTCTTTGGGGATCGGGGAAGCAGGTTTATCTTATGTACTTATATCCACTGGAGTCTTACTATTATTATGGGCCCATGGGCACAGTAACAGGTTATGGACCTAAACTTACACAACTGTTGAAAAAACCAGGGTAGGTTTACATCTGTGGGGGCCTTGAAACTTGGGTTATATAATATACTAAATACACATTCAAATGGTTCTGATTTTTATTGTTTCAGGTTTCCCTATTCTTGGATGCCATTATATCAGCACCTCTTGTCTGTATGGATGGCAACATCTCCAAGGAAACCATTGAGTACATCTGTGATGTCTGCTTTAAGCACTCAGTTCCAGGTAAATATATTGCCCCTTTTTTCTCTTTTTTTAAAGATATATATTTTTTTATTGATGTGCAGTCTTAGCCCAACTGGGTAGTAGCCTACCTTATATGCATGAGGTTATTTATAGGTGTGCGATTTATTGCAGTCAGAAGATATCCATATGAACATTAGAGGTTTGCAAGCAATATTTTCAAATGAATCTTACAAATCAATTTTGTTTAACAAAGACATAACCTTGAGGTTTAAAATATAAATATTTACAGGATCAAATGGACAGTAGCACCTGCAAATCTCAAAACTGCACGTGGTTATTTCCTTTTTTCTACAAAACAAACATTCTTGTCAAATATACCTGGCCACAATTTAACCACAAATCCTAGAATTCTCTTTTGCTTGCTCCATTATATTTCTGTTTTTATTGTCAATGTACAAGTAACCATTAATAAAAATGTGTTGATCACATCCTAAAAATGTAATAATAAAATATTGTTTTTTATTCAGTACATAATTATCCCATTATATTGTATTTATATTGTATTGCACTTAGTAACCAAAAATTATCGTAAACGTTTCCCTGCAGTGTGGTTTGAACCGACGGACCTGTACAAAGCTACAAAGCCATTTGAAACTCCGACAGCACACACACAGATTACGTACACATCCCCAAATGTCCGTGAACTCCACCAGATGTGGATGAACATCAGAGGAATCACAGGTAGGCTTAGTTCAGAAAACAACAGAAAACGTTATTTGCACTGAGATCATAGAAAATGAAACATGAGCAAATAGCAAATATTATACACATAATATTAGCACATTGAATTGCAAATATTACAGTGTTTTTTTTGTAATTAAAGTATTTTCTGACACCGATTTAACCAATATGTTAGTGCATTAATAAATTTTAAAAACAAAAAATATACACAATCGTTTCAGACTGCAGCCTTCCAGACTTCAGCTCCAAAGACAGCCTACTGGAGTTTTGTCGTTCTTGTGTCAGCGATTTATTACCCACAATTCCCGTGATTGTCGTCACTCTTGGAAAACATGGCGTCTTGCTTGGTGAAGGTGTGTCGTCTAAAACCAAGGTATTGTTGTTGTTGATACTACTATTACTACTGCTATTACTACTACTACTACTACTACCACTACTACTACTGCTATTACTACTACTACTACTACTACTACTACTACTACTACTACTATAACTACTACTGCTATTACTACTACTACTACTACTACTACTACCACTACTACTACTACTACTACCTCTACCACTACTACTACAACCACCACCACTACTACTACTACAACTACTACTACCACAACTACTACTGCTGCTGCTGCTGCTAATACTACTACTTCTACTACTACTTCCACTACTACTACCACTACTACTACTACTACTACTATGACCACTACTACTACTACTACTACTACTATTACTGCTTCTACTACTATTATTATTACTACTTCTACTGCTGCTCATACTACTACTACTATTAGTATTAGTATTACTACTTCTACCACAACTACTACTACTACTATTACTATTACTACATCTACTACTACTATTACTACTACTACTATTACAACTACTACTATTACTACTATTACAACTACTACTACTACTGCTACTACCATTACTACAACTACTACTACTGCTACTACTACTACTACTACTGCTACTACTACTACTACTAATCCTATTACTAATTACCGACATTATCATCATCACTACTACCACAGTTATTATTATTGTGTATTTCTGTCTAGTCTGGCAGCAGCAGTATTTCAATGAAGCATTACCCAGCGTTTGATGTGTCCCACAATTCCATAGTCAGTGTGTCTGGTGCAGGTGACTGGTAAGTAGTTTGTTGTTGTTGTTGTTGTTGTTGTTGTTGTTGTTGTTAGAGTGTTATGTCATATTTGCGAATCTCAGACACTCAAATTTGCCTAAACATAAATTGTTAAGAATTAACAAGATTTAAATATCAGAATTCATGTGTGTTCATGGGAGATATTTCTAACAATTTATAAAAATAGCTTTTAAAATCGATGAAAAATGCATTCATAAAATATTACGAAATATATCATGATTAACTGGTTCTAGAAATATTTTGCTAATCAATTATGGAGAATGAATGAATTAATGTTTAAAAACACCCCAGCAAGAAAAATAAATGGGCTATTGGGTGTTACAACAAGGTAATGATCAACATTTTGGAAAATATTAAAACATATTGTTACATCATAGAGAATACCTTTTATCCAATAGTGACAAAATAGGTTGATATTTGAAAATAAATTGTGATTCAGAGGATTGTTGCAGATAGCTCAAACAAATATCTAATTGGATTCTTGTGAAAATAGCTGACTTTTTAACCCTGACATTGATTGATGATCATTATTTAAATTATTTTCAGCCTGGTAGCAGCCATGATCTGTCACATCATTCAGGGTCATGACCTTGACCTGTGTGTCAGAGCTGGTCTCCTGGCAGCACAGTGTTCCTTGCAATCCTATCATGCAGTTCCAGCCTCCCTTTCTCAGGCACGAGAAATTATTAACAAAGAGAGACTATCAAGTGGGGAAGCGTGAACAAGATGTGAAACTGTCTTAAACATTTAAACATTCCTGAGTTAGCTGCTGATAACCATCATCATTTGTTTTTCTTCAAGAGGGTATATTGTCAGATTGACAGAGAATAGATGAATGACCAAGATTCATAGTGGCGAGATAGTCATCCACAGACCCGCACATTCTACGTCACAGAATGGTCATGAATATTAATGATCCTCTGAAATGCCCATATGTTTGTCAAGCAAAATTGTACATTTCCTTGCACGATTTCTAGTCTAATGTATGACGTCATACAAACAGTTGATCACAGAGCGAGTTAAAAATAGACAACGTGCAGGTCCCTATTGTCTTAATTATTTAAACATTCCTGAATTAGCTGTTTATGACCACCACTTTCCATTTGTTTTTCTTCAAGGGGGTATATTGTCAAATTGTCAGTGAATAGATGAATGACCAAGATTCATAGTGGCGATACACCCTCAAGTTGTAGATAAAATTGACAGAGCTTAATACTATGTGGAGTGGTATAGATGCCAAACTTTACTGATCAATACCTAGAAAATTGTGGAAAATTATTTTTAAAATAAATCATAAGCATATGATACATTCCAGCCTGGACACCTCTGTAACCTTGTGGTAAGCTGAAAAATACATCCAGTGCCACCTGGGATAAATCACACACGAGTTTGATTAGTGCATGTAATATCCACTAGGTGGCAGTTCTTGTTCAAAATTAAAACGACAGAATGATCATTTTCTGATTCATGAAAACAATGAAAACCCAAATAATCACTTACTTTGATTGTGAACAGTCCTGTGAAAATAATAATGTGAAAGTTAGTAAGTAAGTAAATAAATAAATGAATGAATGAATGAATGAATAAACATACCTGAAAATGCATATTATCTGTAAGGAATTTGTTCTATGTCCAGATAGTGAAATGTTTTTTAAAAATCTTAACAGTTGGCATGTATTTGTATGTGGACCATGTATAATATGATTCGTCTCCATTGTTACCATTACTGGTACTGTTAAATCACAAGCTGTTGCATGTGTTATAAATATGTATAACCTCAATGCAGTAAGATCACAATGGCTTGTAACACAATATATCAACATATATCTATATAATACACATTTGTATATTATAGAAGTAGATGTTGATATGTATATTATGTTCGTATATATTGTTTTTCAAGCCCCTGTGAGTGAGATATAAATTTCAACAATCATGCAATATAAATTACTTGGGACAGAGTTGCAAAAATTGTAGATGCTTTATGCAGTCATCATTAGCTTTAATTTTATTCAGGTAATTTATTAAGTCTTCCAGATAGTTTGTTTCTCAGGCTAATAGTAAAGAGTTGTGGACCAGTATTGACAATTTATCCATGTTGTTGTAATTTCTGAAATTACCATTTACATAACTAGTCATGAATGTTGTGCTGTTTTGGGGGTTTTTTACATTGTTTTTCTTAATACATAATTTTATCATTATATGCAAATATAATCCACGAAAATGTATTCTTTTTAATAAACATTGAAACTAGTGTCCTTATTATTTAAAAATATGTTCATAGTGCCTTATTATGCATATTTTGTATTACTGTATATAAATTATAATTTAAAAAAATATGTTTCTTATTTCTAAGTACACATGTATGTAGAAACCGTTTGTCAGGTTGGCATGCTTAAACTTCAATTACTAACACTTTAACTTCATGGGAATTCCATACAAATAGCATTATGATAAAGTCTGGACATTATTAAAGTTATAGGGACCTGTAATACAGTATATCAAAATCACCTGTATAATACACATATAAAACGTGTATTAAATAGGTATATATATGCTGATATATTGTGTTGCAGGCCCCTGTGAATAAAGTTAACAGGTCCTGGTGATACAATCTTATAGTGATATTTTGGTATAATATGACTAAATGGCAATGAATTATCAAGGTGTCAAATAACTTGAAGATGGGTCCTATTATGATGTGACATCTTTCATCCTTTTATTAAAGCAAATCTAGATTATTGATAATCTGACAGAAAAACTAAATAAAAACAACATGTTTATTTCATTATTTTTTATTATGTAAAAATATACAGTATGTAGTACTTTTGAAATTGAATTATGTACAAGTATTGAAAAATGAATTATTTACAAATAGTAAGAATCATCTTGTTATTTGTTATCATAATATAGATATTTAAAAACTTTTTCATCTAGTATACTAAGGTCACCAGTAAATATTGCTGTAGATGTTTATGTACAATAATTCACTTCCTGAGGAAGAAGTAATGAGAAATTAAACAATAAAAAGCAAATACTAATATTCTCATTTATTTATCTGGCATGGGATATGTCTGCCATTTGACAAATATCTTTTTTGAATAACATACTGAAACCTGCTCCAGTAGTGAGAAATTCAACAAAATAGACAAAATTAGTCTAATTTATTTGTCAAGTATTTGATATATACTAGTATCTCTAATTTAATATACATCAAAACAAAAACATCACTTTTTTTCCTCTTTTTGTAATGAAACTATTGCCAAATTAATAATTTTGATTTTTATTTCAATCTCCATAAAAATGTGGATAAGCAGATCATAGAGGAATTTGCACAAATCCACAAAAAATCTGATTATGAATTATGCAAATTATGTATCCCTAATATTATATTCTATCATAATTATACTAAGAAAGCAAATGCTAATAATGCACTATGATGTAAATATTATGAAAAATGTATAAAAATATGATACAAAATGATTACACTATTTACAAAATGTGTCTGTTGGACAGATCAAATTAACAAGACCTATACATGATCAAAATTTAGTAAACAAATAAGAACATCATTAATATATTCTAAATTGTATCCAATTTCTACTTTCTTTTGCTTACAGAATAAAATGTCATTATAAGAGGTAACAGAAGCAAATATGGAATAAACTTTTGTGGAATGTTTTTGGAATGTTAATTGGAATCTTCTTCAAAAGGCATTATATAGAAAAAAGAATTCATTAACATCAGCTTATTCTGTGAAAGGCATTTGTCCTGACTGTTAATTTCCATAAGCAAATGGTCAATAAGACTCTGGGTGACATCAATGGCCAATGCTGATAATATAAATTTCTTATATTTTGTATCCCAAATTAGTATTTTAATTAATTTGATTTGGGGAGAAGGACTAAGACCATTTTCTATCAATATTAATGTCTCTTTGACAGACATTTGCATTTGAAACAGTCGATATTAATCTTATAAAATTATTTGCCTGTTTACCACCCAAGTAATTCTTGGAGGGGTGGAGGGGAGGGACTAACACTATTTTCTAACAATGTTAAAGTCGCTTAGACATTTGCATTTGGAACAATATAAAATCATTATATTTCGTTACAAGCGCCTGTAACTCAAATTATAATTTGGGACTATCAAACATTAAAGTCATCCAGACAGAAATTAATTTTTTTAAATGGGTGCAGAGAGACACAATTTTCAATCAATAATAAAGTCAACCAGACATATAAAAAAAATATTCGCATTTGGTGACCGGTAGACCTGCAATTTCAAATTTCTATCCCAGTATTACACTACAGACTCTGCCTTGGTGCTGGGTGCTACACTTGGGATGGCGCTGCTCTCACTGCCGCTATGGTAACCACTGTACGTCTCGCTGCCAGTGCGGTAGTCACGCTGGCGGGGCATGTAGTCGTATGACCGGCCCAGAGGGACATCAGGGCGATATGGGGGATGGAAGTCACTGGGGGGTGGGCCGTACGCTGATCGCTGCACGGGTACTTCCTCAAACTTGCCTGTTAATTAAAGATGTAGAAGTGGGAGTTATTATTTAATAAGAATAATGATTATAAAAGTAGAGGAATTAGTTAATATAACTATCAGTAATTATTATTTAATAAGAATGATTTCATGAATAAATCATTAATTAGTAATTGTAATGATACTACTGGTAATACTAGAAGCAGTAATAATAATAATAATAATAATAATAATACATAAAAAATAAAAATAATAACAATAATAATAATAATAATAAAAATAATATATAAAAAATAAAAATAACAACAATAATAATAATAATATGAAAATATGAATAATAATATGAATAATAATAATATGAAAATATGAATAATAATAATAATATGAATATGAATAGAAAACCTAAATATTAATCCACACATACACACACATCCTCTCCTAAATCCCTGGCGACTTCATATATAAATTAGAACAATTTTTATCGAAACTCCTCCAAAATCCCTAGGGACCTTTGAAAACACGCATATAGACCTACCAGATCTGTAGTCTTCCGACGCGGCCTGTTCTCTCATTACTTCCATCTCCTTCGCTCTCTCTCTCTCCGCCATTTCTCTCTTCAGTATTATCTTCTGGTCGATATCTGCGCCACCCATCTCTATGTCTTTGAGTATGAGGGCCCGCAAGCCGATGAACATTCCTCCAAATGCAGAGAAGAAACCTGACAGGACGCACATGCCGTAGCCCCACGACAGGTAATTCATCCAGGGTCTCGGGAACCAATTAGGGTCGTTGCACATCTCAGCAAAAACTAACGCAATCATGAAAACGAGGAACGCTGGGGAAATAAAAGAATGATGATAATGATGATAGCAATAGTAATAATCATAATGATGATTTAATTTGTAAAAAAACGAAATGTTAATTTAAAAAAAAAAAAAAAAAGATTTAAATGTATTTAATTCTTTTAAATAAAGGAAAATATATTTTATAAATTAATAAATTATGACTGAAACTACATTCTTAAAATCAAATAAATAAACCTAATGAAAAATAAATAAATAAAATAAGTAAGTTAATAAATTTAATTAATTATCTAAGTTATTTTGAAAAAGAAAATAAAGTTACTAGTTCTGGATTTAAGTATATTTACAAAGTAGTTTTAATGCCAAAAACAAACAAGTTTGAATGTCAGTATTTAAATAAATAAATAAATAAAATAAAATAGTAAATTTAACAAACTAAATAAATTGAACAGATAATTACATAAATAAATAGACAAACTAAATAAAACATAAACAAACAAAACAAACTAACTAAATAAAATAATTAAAACAACTAAACAATAGAATAGAATAGAAGTACTTTTATTTAACAATGCACTCAACACATTTTATTTACGGTTATATGGCATCAGACATATGGTTAAGGACCATATTGATAGTCAGAATGGAAACCTGCTGCCGCCACATAGGCTACTATTTCCGATAAGCAGCAAAGGAACTTTTATATGCACCATCCCATAGACAGGATAGTACATACCACAGCCTTTGGTACACCAGTCGTCGAGCACTAACTGGAACAAGACATAGCCCAATGGGTCCACTAGGCAGGATCGATCTGATGACCCACCATACCATGAGCGAACGCTCTACCTCTGAGCTATGTCCCGCTCCCACTAAACAAAACAAATAGACAAACTAAATAAAATAAAACAATCAAACAAATAGACAAACTAAATAAAAGGTATAAAACAATCAAACAAATAGAAAAACTAAATAAACTACCTTAATTTCACAAAAAAATGCCATCTAAAGTCAATGAATTACACAAATATTTGTGTTTACCTGAAGCGAACAGTATGATGGCCACAATGAACTGCATCTTGATCTGGCGTCCCTTGAACACTTTTCTGAACGTCACCGTGGGGATGTACAGAATGAGAAGCACCAGGGCGGCCAGTGTGGCAAGAAACGTGAAGATCGACAGCGCCTGGATTCCCATGAACCATGCTGGAGAAAGAGAAAAACAGAGAAGTGTTATTTAAAGACACATTGAACATGCCAGAGACCATTCCTGCGTGAAGGCGTGGCTTAAACCTGTCTGGTATATGGACACGTAAATGTGTTTCCCCCCCCCCCACATCATGGTGCAACATTAATTGTATTTATTACTAGACCACTGGACTAGTAGATCTTAGAATTTATTAGTTATAAATTGTTTTCATAGTGCAACATTAACTGTTTTTATTACTAGACCACTGGACTAGTATGTCTTAGAATTTACCATTTATAAACCAGGATTAACATTAACAGTACCATTACTAGACTACTGGACTAGTATGTCTTACAATTTACTATTTATAAACCAGGTTCAACGTTAACTGTTTTATTACTAGACCACTGGATTTGTATGTCTTTGAATTTACTATTTATAAACAGGGTTCAACATTAACTGTTTTATTAATACACCACTGGACTAGTATGTCTTAGAATTTACTATTGATAAACAGTGTTCAACATTAACTGTTGTTATTACTAGACCACTGGATTAGTATGTCTTAGAATTTACTATTTATAAATTGTTAATACAACCAGTCAGACTAGACTGAACCCACTTTTTACTAGGAAATGTTGTTCGGATGTGCCTTAATGTCGAACCCTGCATATGGTAATAGGTGACACTGTATCTTTAACTACTTAGATTACATAATGACCATGATGCCCTACATTGCACCTTTAACTACTTCCTGGTGTATATATAGTTATCAGGGATCTCATTGGATCCTTGAAAAAGTGTCTTCTGAAACATGGAATTTGTACAAGACTCTTTGAGTTTCTAGTTTTGGCTTAAAAGCTTATAATGGGACTCTCCAAATGTCACAAAAAATCTCAAATTAATGTTGAAAGTTTAGTGAGAACCCTGAGAATAATGGCAAGTAACCAGCCTTCACCATGTCATAGTCTAAGGTACTTGTCTCAAAGATAAGGCTGTAAGTGGTGGGTTCACATCTCAGTACTGGCTCCATCCCTGTGAAAATGTCTAATGACTCAGTGGTTAGGTGTAAGGTCACTAGACCTTATCTTCTTCATGGTTATTACTAACCACTAACCTGTCCTGGACAGACAGCTCAGGATCAGGCTTGTTACCAGGACAGGTGTGCACTAAAACAGACTGCTCTGAATGTGCACATAAAACATGTTTACCTACACAGCAAGTAATACAGACACTATAACTAAGGGTCATTATGCCTTATTTTGTACCTTTAACTACTCACCTGGTAAACAGTGTACATTACTTAAACTACATAACATAATGATATCCAGCTTTACAGTTTTATATCCCACCACATGATATATGTCAAAACCCATCATAATATCTCTATGGGTACTATTGCCCTACTTTGTACCTTTAACTACCCTATATTGCACCTTTAATTATTCAGGTTATATAACAGCAATGTTGCTCTATTCTGCACCTTTAACTACTGTTACCCTACATCGCATCTTTAGCCACCTTACATTGCATCTTTAACTACCCTACATTGCACCTTTAACTAACCTACAATGCACCTTTAATGATCATTGATTATGCCTACATAACAGCATTGTTATTGTTATTTTACACTGCACCTTTAACTATCCTACGTAACAGTGCACCTTTAATGTGTTACACTGCACCTTTAACTACCCTACATTGCACCTTTAACTACTTACGCGGCATGATGCGCGATGTGATCGATCTGAACTCGGACGAGTGAATCCACCAACATCCCACATAAGACTTCAGGATAGGGTCCCGGGGTTTGATGAAGCCCGCCAGGCAGACGTGCCACAACCCGATGTTGGAAAATGAACTGTGGACTCTCGTCCATGATTTATACCAGAACGGCGACGTGAAAGATATAAACATAGACACGAACGCAGAAATTGTGCAACCCAACGACAGTCCAAATAACATGAACGTCGCCATCTTGTCGTCTGCGTCCCTTACCTTTGGGCGAATTCATTGACGCAGGTGTGCAGGGGTGGAAGGTTGGGTGTTTAATTTAAATTGTTAATATATTAATAATTATGGTGTTTTGTGTTTGGTGGGTTGTGTTTTTGAGACGGAAATGTGTTAGAGTTGTTTTGAAGTTGGCGTGGAATGGTAAATTGGTGTTTAGAGAGTTTTTTTAATTTATAATTTGAAAAAGGTCATATTAGTCATAGGTGACAAACGTTCCAAGTTGGTGACATCATAAGTGAAAAACAAAACTAACCTGACCGAAAGGACTATGGAAAAAATGGATACAATAACTAATGTGGCGCGTGGGCGTATGCGTGTGATTGTGTGTGTGTGTGTGTGTGTGTGTGTGTGTGTGTGTGTGTGTGTGTGTGTGAGAGAGAGAGAGAGAGAGAGAGAGA